>JAGIQG010000131.1:0-84097 GCA_024679065.1 Sphyrna mokarran | reverse complement strand
CTTTGGAATATTGTGAGCAAATTTGGCCCTGTATCAAAGACAGGGTGTGCTGGTCCTGGAGAAGGTCCAGAATAGGTTCAGAAGAATGATCCCGGGAATGAAAAGCTGGATATTGGAGGAGTGTTTGAGGACTCTGGGTCTGTACTCAGAGTTACAAAGAACAAAGAACAACACAACACAGCACGGCAAACAGGCCCTTCGGCCAAACGAGCCCGCGCCGCCATCCTAACGTCTTAATGACATATAGAGACCAATATAGGGACAATTTGTTGCCCAATCAGCCTAAGAGCACATTTTTGGGATGTGGGAGGAAACCGGAGCACCCGAGGAAATCCCACGCAACCACAGGGAGAACGCGCAAACGCCCGCAGACACAGGCCCAAATCCATGTGTCTGCACAGTAACAGTGATAGTCTCTGAGCTGTCATGTTGCCCGTCAGATGGTCCAGTTTAAGGATACACTAACGACGTGAAGCACTAGGCCACTCCTGAAGCAACATCCAGGAGCAGCCCTCGCACGACCTGCCGAATGCATGCACCTTGTTGGTCAACAAGGTGGAACGAAAAGCCTGTGGAAACAATTAAAGTATTTAAACAGTCCTCATATATCCCGCTATCTGCAGACCGCTCATGTGGCTGTCCAAGAGACCCTTAAACAACCCTAGCGTGCCTGCTCCCACCACCTTACTCGGTAGTGCATTCCACACACTCACTACCCTTTGTGTGAAAAAATGCTCTCTAATATTAGCCTTGTACATAGCCCCCCTCACCCTAAGGCCGTGACCTCTCGTTCTATCCGAATCTAATGGAGGAAAAAGCTTACCACCATTTACTCTATCTATACCCCTCATAATCTTATATACCTCTAATAGATCCCCTCTCAGCCGACGCCTTTCAAGGGAAAACAACCCCAGTGCGTTCAACCTTCCCTCGTAAGACAGCCCTTCCATACCAGGAAGCATCCTGGTAAATCTCCTCTGCACTCTCTCCAGGGACTCCACATCCTTCCGGTAGTACGGCGACCAGAACTGGACGCAGTACTCCAAGTGAGGCCTAACCAACGTTCTATACACTTGTAACATCAAACTCCTACTCTTGTATTCTATACCGCTTCCTATGAAGGCTAACGTACCATACGCTTTCTTTATCACTTTTTCCACCTGTACTGCCACCTTCAGAGACTTGTGAACCTGCACTCCCCAGGTCTCTCTGCGTCTCTATACTCCAGATAGTTTTAACATTTATCCTATAACTCCCCTCTACATTATTCCGGCCAAAATGCATCACCTCGCATTTATCCGGATTAAATTCCATTTGCCATCTATCTGCCCAATCTACCAGCCTATCTATGTCCTGTTGTATAGCCTTTTGAAGTTCAGGATGATGAAGGAATCCTCATTGAACCTTACAGAATACTGAAAGACCTGGATAGAGTGGACATCAGGAAGATGCTTCCATTTGTAGGAGAGACCATGGAGGGCACAGCCTCAGGATAAAGGGACAACGTTTTACACCAAAATGTGGAGGACTTTCTTCAGCCAGAGGGTGGTGAATCTGTAGAATTCATGGCCAAAGAAGGCTGTGCATGGCCAGTTCATTCAGTGTATTTAAGACAGAGATAGATAGGTTCCTGATTGGTAGGGGATCAAATATTATGGGGCAAATATGGGAGAATGGGGTTGAGAAACTTATCAGCCGTGATTAAATGGTGGAGTAGATTGAATGAGCAGAACAGCTGAATTCTGCTCCTGTATCTTATGGTCTTTTTAGTTTCACACTCACTGTTAGCTACAGTATTTATACTAATCCCCTGCTCTTTATTCGCTTGTGGACCTATTAGTTTCCGCATTCCAAAGATTCCAATTAGAATTTGAAAAAAATAACATTTAATTGCAAATAATTACAGTGTTACAAATGATTAAATTAGGAATATCCATTATAATTTCAGAGCAGCAGGATTAACAATTTCTCTTTCAAAACTCAATTACACAGATCATGTCACATACTGAACAGTATTCAGTTAAAACTAGCACAGACCAGACAACACAATAAAGTTAAATTGCAATAATAGGTGATATAAATAGTTTGTTGTGAAGAAATGATAGTAATTTGAAAGTGATTAATTCATAGTCTTTGAAGAATTTCCCCGGTTCAATGTGAAGCTTTTAATGGTGTAGAATATCTCTCCACTTTTCAGCGCTGACATCTGTAACTGCAGATGGATGGAAAACAACAATCTGACAAAGCCCAGGTAATATCTGTGATGGTCAAATAAACAGTTTGATAAATAATGGAAATATCTGACATCATTCATCTGTCCTCAGATCTTTGGGATAATCCAAAATAAATCATACATTCCGAAATTAAATAAAGCTGAGGTGAGTGTGCAGGGACAGAGTGAAATTGTGAATTCTAGCTTTCTCTGCTATAGCTCCACATCTGCTCAGTGAGATATAAGGAACAAGGAAAGAGGAAACTGCATTTCCGAGGCTCCGATCCTGCTCAATGCTGCCCAGTGTTCCTTTGTTGCTTTTGTTCTAGGGATGTTGGTTTCAGAGGAAATGTTATCACTGTTGTCGACTCAAATTTCATTTGGTTAGTGGGTGCTGAGAATTAATTAACCGCTGTCGTGCATAGGTTTGTTGCTTGTTGTGATTTGTGATGTGTTTCTGTGATTCTACGGCTGTGTGTTTTTAAGAGAGATTGCGTGTTTCTCTAATTCTCTCTCTGTGCCAGAGTAAGAATGTTCAAGTGTCTGGGTGTGTTTGTGAGACAGTGTGTTTCTCTGTGCCTGTGAGTGTGTGTGTGTGGGTGTTTGTTAGTGTGTGGATGTCAGTTTGGGCCTGTGTGTCTGGAAATAGATGCATATGTGTTACCTTGGAAACGGGAATCACAGAGCACAGCACCGTTTACCCACTCTCATTCTGAATGGGATTGGTGTCTAATAACTGCACCAAATGTACACATTACAGTCTGAGATCATCCCCAACTACAATCTCCAGACAATATCTCCCACACGGAGTGAGGGAACAGAGGTCATGTACAGTGCCTGGTGATAAAAGGGTTAATTCACCAGCCAAGCTTCCTGCTGCAAACTCCAATCCCTGTCAATATTGATCAATATTCACACTGCAGTAACCGGTTCCCAGATGCAGACATGGGACTTACTGAACTTGTCTGAGGCTCACAAAGAGCAGCGCCTGCAGTAGGTGTGAGCCGCTAGCGGATGGTGGCATTGTGTGACTTTAATCCCCAGATAGTGAGAGAGGTTTGGAGGAGAGGCTGGTGGAGCCTTTAATTCATTCACAGAGACAGAGAGGAAACTCTGACAAGATTGACCAATCTGTCCTCTGCTGGACACTCTCAGAATCACACACACTCTTCCCTCTCTCTGGAGAATGATCTCTGCTGCTCCATTTTGAAAGGAGAGTGAAGACTCTGTTACTGAGAACACTGACAACACATTGCTGTTTAAACAATGGTTTACAGCAATCTTTCCTTCAATGTGGAGACTAAAACTACAACAGTTTTCCAGCTGGGAAACCGGGTAAGCAGGGGAATCACTGCCAGGCCGGAGGGACTGATGGAATAGGGAGGGAGAGGGGCAGGAATGAAGGGTTTGGAAGGAGCTGTCGAAGATCTTCACAATTCAGGATTTCACTGTAACCGGTGGAGCAGCAATGTTCAGAGATTGAAATGTTCACACTGACACTGTCAGTCCCGATCTGGATTCCTGCAGTAACTCCAGCTGTCTCACTCCATTTGAACTGAACTGACTTCCCCCCAGCCTGAAACAGATTAAAGATGAAACAGGAAATAAACAGATTGAACAACAGGGTAAATAACAGGAGACTGGAGTTAATGGGACAAATCTTCTGGTCTCTGAATCACCAGAGATCAGTCACACAGCTGAAGATGAGCATTGGGACCCTGTGGATGTTCTGACACACTGATCTACCTGGGAATTGTCCCTGAGGTAGGAACTACTATTGGGGAATTCCCCTGCTGCAGTTAGAGTCAGAGACTTGGGACAGATCCACAAAATTTCCCTGGATAGTTACTCAGGGAATGTTAGACAGCTCACCACCTGGGCTAATACCTGAATAGCACAAACCAAATCCCCCAATCACTTCCCACTGATCCCCCCGATACTACACCTCCCACAATCTGACTTAGACCCACTCATCCCTACCACCTCCAGCCTGGCGACCTCCCATGAGCCCTTAAACTAATCGGACTGACCCTCCCAACTTGGCCTCATCCTGACCCAACCTCCCCTCACCTGACACAGAAACAGAGAAGATCGGAGCAGGAGGAGGCCATTTGGCCCTTTGAACCTGTTCCACCATCCATCACAATCATGGCTGATTGCCCAAATCAACAGCCTCATCCTGCTTTCTCCCTGTGATCCCGTTCACCATCAGTGCTATATCCAGCTGCCTCTTGAATACATTCTTGACTAAGCCTCTGATTTAAACGCATTCCCCCAGAACCAACACCACCCCACTACCCTCTTCAAAGCTATTAACCAACCCAAACACCACCACCACACAAACCACATCTGTCTAGACCCCACCAACATGACCAACTCTTCGTCACCATCCAAACTCCCGATTGACCCTCCAATACAACACAATACAACTCCTCCACTCCCCCAACACCAGGAACTAACCCTCCAACTTTTCTCCAGCTCCTTGACTAACCATTCATCCAGCGACACACCAACCCATTCACTCCACCATCAACTAACACTTATGGATCTCCCCGGGGTCACTGTGCTGTAAATAGGCTGTGTGCTCTCTCTCTCTTCCCCTACGCTGCTCTGATGGAGTCACCCCGGGTCACTGTGCTGTAAATAGGGTGTGTGCTCTCTCTCTTCCCCGAGTCTGCTCTGATGGAGCTCCCCGGGGTCACTGTGCTGTAAATAGGGTGTGTGCTCTCTCTCATGCCGACTCTGCTCTGATGGTGCTCCCCGGGGTCACTGTGCTGTAAATAGGATGTGTGCTCTCTTTCTTCCCTGACTCTCCTCTGATGGAGCTCCCCGGGGTCACTGTCCTGTAAATAGGGTGTGTGCTCTCTCTCTTCCCTGACTCTGCTCTGATGGAGCTCCCCGGGGTCACTGTGCTGTAAATAAGGTGTGTGCTTTCTCTCTTCCCTCACTCTGGCCTGATGGAGTTCCCCGGGGTCACTGTGCTCTAAATAGGGTGTGTGCTCTCTCTTCCCCGACTCTGCTCTGATGGAGCTCCCCGGGGTCACTGTGCTGTAAATAGCGTGTGTGCTCTCTCTCTTCCCCGACTCTGTTCTGATGGATGTCCCTGGGGTCACTGTGTTGTAAATAGGGTGTGTGCTCTCTCTTCCCGACTCTGCTCTGATGGAGCTCCATGGGGTCACAGTGCTGTAAATAGGGTGTGTGCTCTCTCTCTTCCCCGACTCTGCTCTGATGGAGCTCCCCGGGGTCACTGTGCTGTAAATAGGGCGTGTGCTCTCTCTCTCTTCCCTGACTCTACTCTGACGGAGCTCCCCGGGGTCACTGTCCTGTAAATAGGGTGTGTGCTCTCTCTCTCTTCCCTGACTCTGCTCTGATGGAGCTCCCCGGGGTCACTGTGCTGTAAATAGGGTGTGTGCTCTCTCTTCCCTGACTCTGCTCTGATGGATCTCCCCGGGGTCACTGTGCTGTAAATAGGGTGTGTGCTCTCTCTCTCTCCCCCGACTCTGCTCTGATGGAGCTCCCCGGGATCACTGTGCTGAAGATTCCGGGAAAATATACAGCATATTGCAGAATTTTCACTCGTATCGGCAATCTGCTCACCATTGCTACTGCTTGGAAGACTCAGATGCATTTATATTTTAATTGTTACACGAAAAATTAACACAAACACTCACGAGATCCATTCCAGACTCCTGCAGGTCAGTATGAGGCGGCGGAGAGCAGGGGCAGATTGATCTGTGAAGTAGTTTGATCCCAGGTACAGAAACCTCAGTGACTGTTTTGTACAAAGAGCGGAGGTGAGATCCTCAGCACAAGAATCTGAAAGAGTGTTCCAATCCAGACTGAAGATCAGATAGAGAAATAACAGGAATCAGGCTCAATCCCCAGTGTTTTACATAATACTGTTAATAATAATAATAATAATGTATTGTAGGAGACATTCCAAAAACACAACTTACATTTCTGTAAAATGAGGAAATTCTCAATGCTGAAAATGAAATATAAATAAACTGGAAATGTTCAGCAGGTTAGGGAAATATTTGTGAAGAGAGAAACAGGGGTAAAGTTTGAGTTTTCATTGGAACTGGGAACTGGCAGTGAATTGACAGGTTTGAAGGGACAGCGATGGGTGGCTGGGGATGTAACAAAGAAAGGACAAACTGGAATTACAGGAGGGATTAAATGGTAAAAGTGATGATGGGACAGGACCATAATCACAGGATCCCCATGTCCTTCCTCGGAGTGGCTCGGGAGGGACACGGGATGGTCAGTGGTTTGGGAATGCAGTTTGTGGTGAGGGTGAAGATAATGGCTGTGATTTTACCAGAAGCTCTGAATTCCCAACATGGGGATTAGAAATAGGTGATGTGTCCGTGTGGGCAGGATAGGCAGAGTTATGAAGGTGATATTGTCAGAGGCGGACAATTAACGTCTGGCAGGCAGAGGGAGCTGCCCACTGAGGCAGCCTGGGCAGGGGGCAGTCCTGGTTCAGGCAATGCTGGCACCATCTCCAAAGGCAGCCAGCAGGACTTTCAAACACAGCAGCTCTGGAGGGAGCAGCGAGGGAGCTCTGCTTACTGAATAAGGAGCTGAAATGACAGAAAGCAGAGCAAGGGTCACTGATTCCTCCCTGGAGGGCCCCCTCCCGGCTGTCAGGCTCGGAGGGAGGTCCTGTTCCCTCAGGATGGGAGGAGGTTATCCCATCATTACAATCCAGTCCGGATGGAGATTGCTGGAGGTGAGCAGGTTTCAGACACGTGGTTAAGTGTGGAAAAGGATCAATGTCCTGATGTGTTCTGACACAGTGAGTGCAGCACAGCCTGAGATGTGAACAAGGATGAGAGTGAAATTGTAGAAAGAACATCTCCACCCAGACACTGGCAATGCAAAGGCAGCAGCATTGACTGTCAGAGACATGTCCGTTAGGCTGGCACCAGCATAGGCTAGAGCAGGGTTCACCAACATATTCACTAGGCAAACACATGGCAATGTTTTTCTCACTCAAGGGGCTGATGAGTAAATTTCAGAATGATCAAGTTTGGCACAGCAGAAATTTCAATTAAAAACTAAACTGAGATTTGAAAAGAAACAACTTGCTGAGCAGAATAGTGAGGAATAAATAAAGATTAGAGTTTAATCCTCATTAATCACAAATTGTTTCTCTCCCACATTTGCTGCAGATTGGCTCAAAAACCTATCAGCAGCAAACATGGGAAAGAAACGGTGTGTGATTGCAGGAGCAGCTCCATACAGATCCTTCCATTCAAACTGAACTGTGTGACTGAGATTTTGCAAATTCGCTCCAGGGGCCACATTGAGGTGCTTCGAGGGTCACATTCCCCCCCTCGGTCCACATGTTGGACAACACTGAGCTAGGGCATGTGCTTGATGAGTGAGGAACAATTTCTGTGTTTGGAAAGAGAGCAAACATCATCAGGGAATGAGTGAAGAAGAGTGGAGACATCCAGATGTTGCCATCCTTACACCAATGGAAGATGAAGTGCTGGATCAGGAAGGCCTGGGGGACAGAGTGGGTAATTACTGCTGGGGAGATGGGTTGAGTGGGTGGCCTAATGATTGAGTACAGGAGAGTGTCTGGTGGGGGCAAAACATAGACTTTGCGTATCCATCACTGGGCACAGAGAGCAGTCTGAAGGATGTATTGGGATAAGAACAAAATAACTAGGAGCAGCAGAAGGTCATTCAGTCCCTCGAGTAGACTCCATCACTGCTACATAGATATTCCTCTAATCTACTCAAATGTTCCTCATAAAATAGACCTCTCCATCCCAGGAATCAGCCGAGAGAACTTTCTCTGAACTGGTTCTGGTACAATTCTATCTTGTTTTAAGTAAATAGCTCAACACTATAACATTACTCGTTGTGTTCTAACGAAGGTTGTGTAAAACTGAAGCAAAACCTTCTCAGTCTTCCCTTCCATTCCTATGCAATAAGAATGTTAAGAAACAGAAGCAGGAATCATCCATTCTGTCCTTCAAATCCACTCCATCATTCAATGTGACCATGGCTGATTTTCTGCTTCAACACCATTTCCTACATTATCCCTGCATTCCTTGATTCACCAGCATTCTAATGGAAAACACATACCCCTCATCAGCCTAAATAACTGCCCCTTATTCTCAGACTGTGTCCCAGGTTTCAGACCCTCCAGCAAGGGGAAACATCCTTTCTGCATCTGCCCTATTGAACCCTGTAAAATAGAGTAGGTTTGAATAAGTTCAGCTGTCATTCTTCTAAAGGCCTTGGAATGAAGTGTTTTTGTTCCTCAGAGGACAACCCATCTGTCCCTGGACCTATTTTAATGAACCTTCCTTACATGACAAGTACATCTTTGCTTCGGCCATTGGAGCAGCACGGAGAGGCAGCGATTTGGGAGAGCGAGAAGTTCGATTGTTAAGTAGTTTTTTAACTTTTCTCTTTGTTTAAAACAGCGAGCAGGAGTAGTTTTTGCCGTTTTTTATTTAAACTAACTTGTAACCGGAAGTCGTCACTAGGAGGCTGCCGGTAGTTGTAGTTTTCTCTGTCTCTATAAATTGGTCCAGAGAGGTAACCCGATACTCTACACAGGTAGAGTATCCCACCCTCCCCCCTCCTCTAACCTAATAATAAAAGTGTGTGTGAAGTTTTTTTTTTTCTCTCCTGGAAATTAAAGTATCAGGGATGGCAGTGCAGGCAGTACGTTGCACCTCCTGCAGTATGTATGAGGTGAGGGACACCAGTAGTGTTCCTGCTGATTATACCTGCAGGAAGTGTGCACATTTGCAGCTCCTTGAGGATCGTGTTAAGGAGCTGGAGCTGGAATTAGAGGAACTCATATAAGATGATTAGAAGTTTAGATAGGGTGGACAGTGATAGCCTTTTTCCTAGGATGGAGAAAGCTAGCACGAGGGGACACAGCTTTAAATTAAGGGGTATGCGTTATAGGACGGATATCAGAGGTAGGTTCTTTACTCAAAGAGTGATTAGGGAGTGGAATGCCCTGCCTGCAGCTGTTGTAGATGCGCCAAGTTGGTGGCGTTTAAGAGGTTAATTGATAAGTATATGGAAGAGAAGGGAATGGTTTAGTTTGGAGGGGCATTGCTTTTTATTTTGGTCGGCACAACATCGAAGGCCGAAGGGCCTGTTCTGTGCTGTATTGTTCTATGTTCTATGTAACTCAGGGTAATTCGAGAGGTTGAGGAGGCTATAGGCAGGAGTAACAAAGGAGATTGTAACTCCTAAAAGTGATAATTGGGTAACTATTAGGAGGAGGGGTAAGAAGCAATCGGGGAGACAATCCCCTGGGGCTGTTCCCCTCCAAAATAAATTCTCTGTCCTGGAGGCTACAGTTGAGGAAGAATCAACTGGAGCTGACCAAAGGGAGCAGGTCTCTGGGGGTGAGCCTGCTGAGAATGCTCAGGTGGGTGGGGGAATAAGAGATTAGGCCTAGTTATAGGAGACTCCATAGTTAGAGGGACAGATAGGAGGGTAAATAGTAATAAACAGGACTCAGGGCTGGTGTGTTGCCTCCCAGGGGCTGGGGTCCAGGATGTCGCAGATCGGGTTTTAAGATTCTTAAGGGTGAGGGGAGTCAGCCCCAAGTCATAGTTCATGTGGGGACACATGATGTAGGTAGGACAAGGGAAGGGGATATTAAACAGAAATTTATGGAGTTAGGGTGGAAGCTTAGGTCCATTACAGGCAGAGTGGTTATCTCTGGACTCTTGCCTGTGCCAAGAGATAGTTTAGAGATGAACAGAGAAAGGGATAGTTTGAACTCATGGCTGCGTGGATGGTGCAGGAGGGAGGGGTTCAGGTTCCTTAACAAATGGGACTCATTCTGGGATAGGTGGGACCTCTTCAAGAGAGATGGTCTACACCTGAACCAGAGGGGGACTAATATCTTGGGGGGAAAATTTGCTAAGGCTATGATGGGGGCTTTAAACTGATTCGGGGGGTGGGGGTGGGATCCTAAGTAGTTGGGGTGCTAAGAGGGATGAGAATAAGGGGGTTATAGAAGAGAGTTGTAAAACACAGCGGCGTACGGGTGGGGTGGGGCATGGTTTGAGATGCGTATACTTTAATGCAAGGAGTATTCGCAATAAGGGGGAGGAACTTGCAGCTTGGACCAGTACCGGAACTTCGATGTTGTGGCCATTTCAGAGACTTGGGTAGAGCAGGGACAGGAATGGATGTTGCAGGTTCCGGGGTACAAATGCTTTAGTCGGAGTAGAGAAGGAGGTAGAAGGGGGGAGGAGTGGCGTTATTGGTCAAAGACTGTATCACGGTGATAGAAAAGAAGTTTGATGAGGACTTGTCTGTTGAGGTAGTATGGGCTGAGATTAGAAACAGGAGAGGAGAGGTCACCCTGTTGGGAGTCTTTTAAAGACCTCCTAATAGTTCTAGAGAGGTTGAGGAAAGGATTGCAAAGTCAATTCTGATTAGGAGTGAAAGTAGTAGGGTAATTGTGATGGGGGGACTTTAACTTTGCTAATATTGATTGGAATAGCTATAGCTCTAGCTCGTTAGAGGGGTCAGTTTTCGTACAGAGTGTGCAGGAAGGTTTTTTTTTGACTCAGTATGTAGAGAGGCCAACTAGAGGTGAGGCTACATTGGATTTGGTGCTGGGCAATGAGCCAGACCAGGGGTTAGGCTTGGAAGTTAGTGAACATTTTGGTGATAGTGACCACAATTCGGTTACGTTCACCTTAGTGATGGATAGGGATAGGCATGAAGCGGGGGGCAGTAGTTATAGCTGGGGGAAGGGTAATTATGAGGCCATCAGGAGAGAATTAGGGTGCATAGATTGGACTAGGGAACTACAGGGACTGGGAACATCTGGAATGTGGTGCTTATTCAAGGAGCAGCTGCTGCATGTCCTTGATAAGTATGTCCCTGTCAGGCAGGGAGGAAATGGACGAGTAAGAGACCCTTGGTGTACGAAAAAAGTTGATTTGCTGGTTAAGAAGAAAAAGGAGGCTTATGTCAGATGAGGCTTGAAGGCTCAGATAGTGCAATGGATAGCCATAGATTAGCCAGGAAGGAGGTAAAAAGTGAATTGAGGAGAGCTAAGAGGGGACACGAGAAGATGTTGGCTGATAGGATTAAGGAGAATCCTAAAGCTTTCTTTCGATATGTTAAGAATAGAAGATTGGTTAAGGCAAGATTAGGGCCAGTCATAGACAGCAGTGGGAAGTTGTGCGTGGAGCCTGAAGAGATTGGTGAGGCACTGAATAAATATTTCTCTTCGGTATTCACGCAGAGTGCTGGAAATGTAGATATGGAGAACACTGAGGTACAGGGTTGCAAATTGGGAAGTATTGTAGTAGATAGGGAGGATGTGTTAGAAATTCTCGAGGGTTTGAAGTTGGATAAGTCCCCTGGGGCGGACGGGATTTACCCTAGGATTCTCTGGGAGGCAAGAGAGGAGATTGCAGAGCCTCTGGCTCTGATCTTCAGGTCCTCGTTGGTTACGGGTGTGGTTCCGGAGGAATGGAGGATAGCGAATGTGGTCCCATTGTTTAAGAAGGGGAAGAGAGACCTTCCAGGGAATTATAGGCCAGTGAGTCTTACTTCTGTTGTGGGCAAGGTATTGGAGAGAATTATTAGGGATAGGAGTTATAGTTATTTAGAGAGAAATGAATTGATTGGGGATAGTCAGCATGGTTTCGTGAAGGGTAGGTCATGCCTTACTAACCTCATTGAGTTTTTTGAGAAATTGACCAGAGAGGGGGATGGGGGTAAGGCGGTTGATGTAGTATATATGGACTTTAGTAAGGCTTTTGATAAGGTGGCCCATGGAAGACTTCTACAGAAAATGCAGATGTGTGGAATAGAGGGTGATTTAGCTAATTGGATTAGGAATTGGCTGGCAGATAGAAGACAGGGGGTGGTGGTTGATGGGAGATATTCATCGTGGAGTTCGGTGACGAGTGGTGTGCCTCAGGGGTCTGTTTTGGGGGCCCTGCTGTTTGTAATTTTTATAAATGATCTGGATGAGGGTATTGAGGGATGGATCAGTAAATTTGCAGATGACACTAAAGTCGGTGGAGTGGTAGATAGTGAAGAGGGGTGTTATAGTTTACAGAGTGACTTGGACAAGTTGCAGAGCTGGGCCGAGAGGTGGCAAATGGAGTTAATGTGGAAAAGTGTGAGGTAATGCACTTTGGCAGGAACAATAAATGTGTAGAGTATAGGGCTAATGGTAGGGCTCTTAATAGTGTTGAGGAACAGAAGGATCTTGGTGTATGTGTCAATAGATCCCTGAAAGTAGGCAGTCAAGTGGACAAAGTTGTTAAGAAGGCATATGGAGTCTTAGCTTTTATTGGCAGGGGGATTGAATTTAGGAGCCGCAGCATCATGTTGCAACTGTACAAAACTCTAGTGCGGCCGCACTTGGAGTATTGTGTGCAGTTCTGGTCCCCACATTATAAGAAAGATTTGGAGGCATTGGAGAGGGTACAGAGGAGGTTTACCAGGATGTTGCCTGGTATGGAGGGCAGGTCCTATGAAGAGAGGTTGAAGGATTTGAGGTTGTTTCGTTAGAAAGGAGGCGGCTAAGAGGGGATCTTATTGAAGCATATAAGATGATTAGAGGTTTAGATAGGGTGGACATTGATAGCCTTTTTCCTAGGATGGAGAAAGCTAGCACGAGGGGACACAGCTTTAAATTAAGGGGTATGAGTTACAGGACGGATATCAGAGGTAGGTTCTTTACTCAAAGAGTGATTAGGGAGTGGAATGCCCCGCCTGCAGCTGTTGTAGATGCGCCAAGTTTGGTGGCGTTTAAGAGGTTAATTGATAAGTATATGGAAGAGAAGGGAATGGTTAGTTTGGAGGGGCATTGCTTTTTATTTTGGTCGGCACAACATCGAAGGCCGAAGGGCCTGTTCTGTGCTGTATTGTTCTAATGTTCTATGAGACCAAAACAGTCCACAATACTCCAGGTTGGCCTCAGCAAGACTGCATATAATTACAGGAAGACATCTTTTTCCTCAACTCAAACCCTCTGAAAATAATGGCTAACAGACCATTTGTTATCTTAACTGCTCTCACCTTAGCATTCAGTGACTCATGAACAAGGACATCAGAATATCTTGAAGTTGTCTTCATGTCTGTTTTTTTTCTACCAATTAGATAACCTCACATTTTTCCACCTTGTAATCCAGCTGGCAAACCTTTGCCATTCCCTGACCCTCTCCACATCCCTTTGAGACATAAGAACATAAGAAATAGGAGCAGGAGTAGGCCATCCAGCCCTTCGAGCCTGTCCTGCCATTCAATAAGATAATTTCTGATCTGATAGTGATTCAGTTCCACTTATCCACCTGTTCCCCATAATCCTTAATTCCCTTATTGGTCAGAAATCTATTTGAGACATAAACACATTTAACGAGATAGCCTCCACTGCTTCAATGGGCAGAGAATTCCAGAGATTCACTACCCTCTGGGAGAAGAAATTCCTCCCCAACTCTGTTCTAAATTGACTCCCTCTTATTTTGAAGCTGTGCCCTCTCGTTCTTGTTTCCTTTCAAAGTGGAAAGAATCTCACTGCTTCTACCCTGTCTAACCCCTTCATTATCTTATAAGATCTCCCCTCAGCCTTCTTAACTCCCAGGAGTACAGGCCCAATCTACTCAATCTCTCCTCATAACCTAACCCCTCATCTGCAGAATCAACCTGGTGAACCTTCTCTGTATTCCCTCCAAAGCTAATATATCCTTTCACAAATAACGGGACTAAAATTGTACACAGTATTCGAGTTGCGACTTCACCAGTGCCCTGTACAGTTGCAGCAAGACCTCCCTGTTTTTATATTCTATCCCCCTCATTATAAAGGCCAACATCCCATTTGCCTTCTTGATCACCTGCTGCACCTGCAAACTGAGTTTTTGTGATTCATGCACAAGGACCCCCAGGTCCCTCTGCACAACAGCATGCTGCAACTTTTCACCATTTAAATAATAGTCCATTTTACTATTATTTCTTCCAAAGTGGATAACCTCAGACATACCAACATGATACTCCATCTGCGAGATGGTTTCCTACTCACTGCCTATCTAAATCTCTCTGCAGACTTTCCGCATTCTTCATGCAATTTGCTTTTCCACTCATCATTTGATCATCTGCAAATTTTGTTATCCTACATTCAGCCTCCTCCTCCAGATCGTCTATGTAAATGGTAAACAGTTGAGGCCCCAGCACCGATCCCTGCGGTACTCCACTAGTCACTGATTGCCAACCAGAAAAGCACCCGTTTATTCCAACTCTCTGCTTCCTGTCAGATACCCAATCCTCAATCCACGCTAACACTTTACCCCCAACTCCATGTATCTTAATCTTATTCAGCAACCTTTTGTGAGGCACCTTATCGAACACCTTCTGGAAATCCAAACAAACACCACATCCACCGATTCCTCTCTGTCAACTATACTCATTATATCCTCATAAAATTCCAGTAAATTAATCGAACATGACTTTCCCTTCATGAATCCATGCTGTGTCTGCTTGATTGAACCATTATTTTCCAGGTGTCCTGCTATTTCTTCCTTAATGATAGATTCCAGCATTTTCCCAACTATGGATGTTAAACTAACCGGTCTGTAGTTATCTGCCTTTAGTCTACCTCCCTTTTTAAACAGTGGTGTTACATTAGCTGTTTTCCAATCAGCTGGCACCTCTCCAGAGTCCAGTGAATTTTGATAAATTACAACTAATGCATTTGCTATTAGTTCTGCCGTTTCTCTTATTTCCCTGGGATGTATTCCATCTGGGCCCGGGGACTTGTCTACCTTTAGTCCCATTAGCCTACCCAGCACTACCTCTTTAGTAACAGTGATCGTTTTAAAATCCTCACCCCCTACAGTCCCATGACTGTCAATTATTGGTACGCTATCTGTGTCCTCCATTGTGAAAACCGACACAAAAAAAACTGGTTTAAGGCCTCAGTCATTTCATCGTTTCCCATTATTAAATCCCCCTTCCCATCTTCTAAGGGACCAACATTTACTTTACCCACTCATTTCTGTTTTATACATTTGTAGAAACTTATACTATCAGTTTTTATATTTGGTGTTAGTTTATTTAATACATCCTTCTCACAATTCAGATTTCCACACAGTTTTCCATTAATTGCAAATTTGGAAATATTATATTTGATCTTCACATCCATATCATTGATATAGATTGTGAATAGCTGAGACCAAAACACTGATCCCTGCCGTACTCCACTAGTTAGAGTCTGTGAACCCAAAAATAACTCATTTATTCCAACTCCTTGTTTCTGTCCACTAACCAGTTCTCAATCCATGCTGGGATATTCCACCCAATCCCACGTGCTCCAATTTTCTTTAATAATCTCTTGTGTGATCCAACTCTAGAATCCCGAGTGTAGGGGGTCGTCTTCGACCCACCGAGACATTCTGACGTAGAATCTTACCAAGGTCCGCTCCCCATCACATCACAAATTTACTGGAGCTGATCCACCTCACCTACACATCTAAGGGCAAATTTACTATGGCCAATCCATCTACATGCATATCTTTGGAGTGTGGAAGGAATCAGGTGTACCCAAAGGAAACCCATGCAGACACGGGGAGAATGAAGAAACCCCAGTCACTCAAGGCTGGAATTGAACCTGGGCCCCTGGTGATCGTGCAGTAACGTTAACCACTGTGTCACCATGCCAGCCTTTCATAAATCCATGTTGACCCTGTCTAATCCTACCATTAATTTTATAGTGTTCTATTATCACTTCCTTTATTATAGATTATTATAAGATTTTGCACACTATCAATGTCAGACTAATAGATCTGCAGTTGCCCAGTTTCCCCTAACCCCACATATTTACGTCACTAATTCCCCTAAGCTACACATCTTGGACACTAATGGGCAATTTAACATGGCCAATCCACCTAACCTGCACTTTTTTTAGACTGTGGGAGGGAAGAGGAGCAGCCGGAGGAAACCCACACAGACATGGGGAGAATGTGAAAACTCCACAGACTGTCACCCAAAGCTGGAATGAAGCTGGGTTCTTGGCGCTGTGAGGCTGCAGTGCCAATCCCGGTGCCACATCTTCATTTAATCTAATACACTCCTTGAATTAGCAACAGTTGGAACACTTCTGTTGCTGCTTCTCAAATGAAAGGAATGTATTTTTGTTGGAAACGCCACATATTTGCATATCACATATCTAAAACAGCTTGTTTTGTGGATGGTCGGAGACTTTTTCCCAGTGTGGAATGGTCAACTACAAGACAGCACAGGATGAAGGTGAGAGGGTCAAAGTTTGGAGAGATGTGTGGGATACGTTTACACACAGTGTGAAAAAGGTTTCTCTTTCATCATCTTCAATCCCACCACACATTCCATTCCTGAGCCGCTGACCATCCCATGTCCCTCCCTGTGACTCAGGGTAAGGACATGGGAATCCTGTGGTCTTCCCTTTCTCCATCATCCTTTTTGTCATTTAATCACTCCAGCACTTCCGGACTGGAATGCACTGCCAATGGAGACGGTAGAAGCAGGCACATTACCAATGTCCAAGGTGTATCTTAATGGACACATGAACAGGAGATGAACAGAGGAATAGAAACCGTATATGGGCAGTAAATTCTGGGTCTGAATAAGGATTAGGAGTCACCACAGGCTTGGTGGGCCGAAGGGCCTGCTACTGTGTTGTATGGTTCTTTATTCTTCTTTGTTTAAGAAGATTAACATCACCCATAATTATTGCAGTATGTTTTTACAGACCCCATTATTTTTCCTGTTACTGTGTCAGAGATTGTGAATATTGTTAGGGGTCTTTAAATGATTCCCACAAGTGATCTTTTAACTTTGTTAATTCTTTTCTCTACCCAAACTGATTCTGTATCTTGATTATTGAAACTAAGTTCACCTCTCGTTACTGTACTGACATCTGTTACTAACAGTGAGACTCCACCACCATGTCCTGTCCTCCATTTACTGTCATCTATTCACTTTCCCCCTCGTTTCACAAATCAATGGATGTTGTGTCCGGGGAGAGCTGTGCATATCTGAGGAGGAGGAGAGAACCTCAGAGGGTGAACCAGAACATTATTCCCCCACACCCTCAACATAAGGATCTGTGGGACTGACATCCCATTGCTCAGGGATCACAGAGAGAAACAACAGGAGTCAGAGGGAAAACAGTTTTCCTTATTCATAACTGACTCCAATAGTATGGACAATGTTTTTTTATATGAATACTAACGGTGAAATTATATTGTTGAATATTCAGTTATTATAACCACAATCTCACACAGTCTGCTACTTACCCCAGTTTCTGTATTTTACAGTCTGGATTCCTCAGAGCCACAGACAGCCGTTTCACTCCTGAATCTCCCAATTCATTCAAACCCAGATTCAGATCTATCAGTGAGCGGTTTGTGCTGAGAGCAGAGGACAGGTCCTCGGCACAAGAATCAGTGAGAGCATTATAATAGAGACTGGAGATCAGAGAGAGAAAAATAACAGGAATCAGAGTAAATCCACAGTGTTTTTTTTACGAATAAGATCATGAACAATAATAATATACAGTGCGGGACATTCAAGAAACACAACTTCAGTTCATACAGAAAGGAAAATTATATTAATGCTGTAAATCTGAAATATGAATAAATATGTTGGAAACTCTGATCAGGTCAGGCAATAACTGTGAAGCAGATTTAGTTTCAGTTTAATTCGCTAAAATTAGAACTTGGAAGTAGCAGTGAATTAAATTGTTTTAATGACAGGGAGCTGGGGATGAGCGGGTGACAAGGAAAGAACAAAATGGAAATGCCGGAGTGATTAAATGACAAAAAGGATGATGGTGAAAGGGAAGAGCACAGGATTCCCATGTCCTTACCCTGAGTCACAGGGAGGGACATGGGATGGTCAGTGGTTCAGGAATGGAGTATGTAGGGGGGGGGGGGGGGGGGGGGGGGGGGGGGGAGGGGGGGGGGGGGGGGGGGGGGGGGGGGGGGGTGGTTGAAGATGATGAGAGAGAAACCTTTTTCACCCTGCCAGTGGTTCAGGTCTGGAATTACAGCTGGGAAGTGTGGTGGAGGGAGGCTGATTCGAGGCCATCACAGGGGGCAGTCGATGAACATTCAAATGAAACAATGCTCAAAAATACAGGGAGAAGGCTGGAGAATGACACAAATTCCTAATGCTAATTTGGTGAGCTGGTGCAGACATGATGGGCCAAATGGCCTCACTGTGCTCCATAACAATTCTGTGAAGATAATGTATTGATATTTCAGCTGGAAGTTGGTGATGTTGCAGTGTGTACAGTGTTAGTAGCCCTAAACCTCAATGAAATGTTAATATTTCTCTCCAATACAGAGAGACAATTTATTACATGTAGCTTCAGGGTGACAGGTTTCCCCCTTCACTCCTGAGGGAACAGAACCTCCCTCCAAAACGATATAGCCTTGGGAATTTCCAGGGAAGTGTCAGTGAATTGGGTTTAATCTGCCTTCTGCCATTTCAGTCCTTTGCTCATTAACCAGGGCTGTCCCACTGCTCCATTCAGAGCCTTTAAAAGTGCTGCCGGCTGCCTTTAAATCTGGTACCAGCATTGTCTGAATGGGATCTTCCCCTGCAGTCAGTGGTTAAGCTCTGGAACGAACTGAGCCCTGGAATAGATCACTGAACTTAAAAGAATGGGTCAAAGTACAGTAGGTGCAGTAGATGTTCATCTGTGATGAAAGAGTGTGAGAGTGCGTTAGAGGTCAGAACTGAACATATACGGACAAGGAGACATTTGTCTTTACACAGCCAGTGCAGTAGTGAATGGGTTAATGAACTTTGTAATAGTGGAGAATGAAAAGAATATCCTCCAAAAGTAGCCTCCATACAGCTGGTTTTCATATATTTCAGATAAATATAACTTTGTTTTCATGTGCCCAGACTGTAGCTGCCCTTGCTGTTCTACACAAGTTTATGATAAGCTACTCAGAAATGTAGCTGACCCAGCTTGTAGTTAAGTTGTATCTTTAATTTCATGGACTTTCACCTAATATAATGAAGCCTGCATGTCGTAAATATATTTCATATTCATTGTATATTGCTTATGTGTCATGTACCAACATATTATACATATGCACGTTATACAATTTATGAGCATAGATTGTTATACCGGCCCGTTAATTTTAACTTGTCTTGTCAGTCTGTGTGTTAACTAAGGGCTAATCAAATGAAAGGAATGTATTTTTGTTAGTAATGTCACACATTTGCATATCACATATCTAAAACAGCTTGTTTTGTGGATGGTCAGTGACTTGTTCCCAGTGTGGAATGGTCAACTACAAGACAGCACAGGATGAAGGTGAGAGGGACAAAGTTTAGAACATAGAACATAGAACATAGAACATTACAGCACAGAACAGGCCCTTCGGCCTTCGATGTTGTGCCGACCAAAATAAAAAGCAATGCCCCTCCAAACTAAACCATTCCCTTCTCTTCCATATCCTTATCAATTAACCTCTTAAACGCCACCAAACTTGGCGCATCTACGACAGCTGCAGGCAGGGCATTCCACTCCCTAATCACTCTTTGAGTAAAGAACCTACCTCTGATATCCGTCCTATAACTCATACCCCTTAATTTTAAGCTGTGTCCCCTCGTGCTAGCTTTCTCCATCCTAGGAAAAAGGCTATCACTGTCCACCCTATCTAAACCTCTAATCATCTTATATGCTTCAATAAGATCCCCTCTGAGCCGCCTCCTTTCTAACGAAAACAACCTCAAATCCTTCAACCTCTCCTCATAGGACCTGCCCTCCATACCAGGCAACATCCTGGTAAACCTCCTCTGTACCCTCTCCAATGCCTCCACATCTTTCCTATAATGTGGGGACCAGAACTGCACACAATACTCCAAGTGCGGCCGCACTAGAGTTTTGTACAGTTGCAACATGATGCTGCGGCTCCTAAATTCAATCCCCCTACCAATAAAAGCTAAGACTCCATATGCCTTCTTAACAACTTTATCCACTTGACTGCCTACTTTCAGGGATAAATGTGTGGGAGATGGGGAGATGTTTGGGATAATTTTTCACACAGAGGGTGGTGGGTGCCTGGAATGCACTGCCAATGGAGATGGTAGAAGCAGGTACATTACCAATGTCCAAGGTGTATCTTAACGGACACATGAACAAGAGATGAACGGAGGAATAGAAACCTTGTATGGACTGTAAGTACTGGGTCTGAATAAGGATTAGGAGTTGCTGCACACTTGGTGGGCCAAAGGGCCGGTTACTGTGCTGTTTGATTCTTTGTTTTTCTTTGTATATGAAGATTAAAATCACCCGTGATTATTGCAGTACTTTTTTACAATATCCCATTATTTTTCCTGTTACTGTGTCAGAGATTGTGAAAATTGTTAGATGTCTATAAATGATTCCCACAAGTGATCTTTTAACTTTGTTAATTCTTTATCTCTACCCAAATTGATTCCGTATCTTGATCATTGGAACTAAGTTCACCTCTCGTTACTGTACTGCTATCTGTTACTAACAGTGAGACTCCATCACCATGTCCTGTCCTCTATTTACTGTCATCTATTCACTCTCCCCCCATCACAAATCAATGGATGCTGTTTCCGGGGAGAGCTGTGAACATCTGAGGAGGAGGAGAGAACCTCAGAGGGTGAACCATAACATTATTCACCCACTCCCTCAACATAAGGATCTGTGAGACTGACATCCCATTGCTCAGGGATGAGAGAGACAAACAACAGGAATAAGGAAAAACAGTTTTCCTTATTCATAACTGACACCACTAGTAATGGGCAGTGTTTTTATACAAATACCAGCAGTGAAATTATATTATTGAATATTCAGTTATTATAAACACAATCTCACACAGTCTGCTACTTACCCCAGTTTCTGTATTTTACAGTCCGGATTCCTCAGAGCCACAGACAGTCGTTTCACTCCTGAATCTCCCAGTTTATTGTTACCCAGATTCAGATCTATCAGTGAGCGGTTTGTACTGAGAGCAGAGACCAGGTCGTCGGCACAAGAATCGGTGAGAGCATTACCATTCAGACTGGAGATCAGAGAGAGAAAAATAACACGCATCAGGGTAAATCCACAGTGTTTTTAAGAATAAGATCATTAATAATAATAACATACAGTGTGCGACATTCAAGAAACACAACTTCAGTTCATACAGTAGGCAAAATTATATTGATGCTGTAAATCTGAAATATGAATAAATATGTTGCAAACTCTCATCAGGTCAGGCAATATCTGTGAAGAGAGAAACAGATTTAGTTTCAGTTCATTTAGTTAAAATTAGAACTTGGAAGTGGCAGTGAATTAAATTATTTTAAGTGACAGGGAGCTGGGGATGGGCGGGTGACAAGGAAAGAATAAAATGGAAATGCCAGAGTGATTAAATGACAAAAAGGGAAGAGCACAGGATTCCCGTGTCCTTACCCTGATTCACAGGGAGGGACATGGGATGGTCAGTGGTTCAGGAATGGAGTGTGTGGTGGAGTTGAAGATGATGAGAGAGAAACCTTTTTCACCCTGCCAGTGGTTCGGGTCTGGAATTCCAGCCGGGAAGTGTGGTGGAGGGAGGCTGATTCGAGGCATCACAGAGGGCAGTCGATGAACATTCGAATGAAACAATGTTCAAAGATACGAGGAAAAGGCTGGAGAATGACACAAATTCCTATTGCTAATTTGATGAGCTGGTGCAGACACGATGGGCCAAATGGCCTCATTGTGCTCCATAACAATCCTGTGAAGATAATGTATTGATATTTCAGCTGGAAGTTGGTGATGTTGCAGTGTGTACAGTGTTAGTAGTCCTAAACCTCAATGAAATGTTAATATTTCTCTCCAATGCAGACAGATAATTTATTACCTGTAGCTTCAGGGTGACAGGTCTCTTCCTCCACTCCTGAGGGAACAGAACATCCCTCCAAACCGATATTTCCAGGGAAGTGTCAGTGAATTGGGTTTAATCTGCCTTCTGCCATTTCAGCCCTTTGTTCATTAACCAGGGCTCCCTCTCTGCTCCCTTCAGAGCCTTTAAAAGTGCTGCTGGCTGCCTTTAAATCTGGTATCAGCATTGCCTGAATGGGATCTTCCCCTGCAGTCAGTGGTTAAACTCTGGAATGACCGGAGCTCTGGAACTAAACTTAAAAGAATGGGTCAAAGTACAGTAGGTGCTCATCTGTGATGAAAGAGTGAGAGAGTGTGTAAGAGGTCAGAACTGAACATATACGGACAAGGAGACATTTGTCTTTACACAGCCAGTGCAGTAGTGAATGGGTTAATGAACTCTGTAATAGTGGAGAATGAAAAGAATATCGAGTAGCCTCCATACAGCTGGTTTTTATATATTTCAGATAAATGTAACTTTGTTTTCATGTGCCCAGACTGTAGCTGCCCTTGCTGTTGTACACACGTTTATGATAAGCTGCTGAGAAATGTAGCTGACCCAGCTTGTAGTTAAGTTGTGTCTTTAATTTCATGGACTTTCACCTAATATAATGAAGCCTGCATGTCCTAAATACATTTCATATTCATTGTATATTGCTTATGTGTCATGTACCAACATATTATACATATACATATGTTATACAATTAATGAGCATAGATTGTTATACCGGCCCGTTAATTTTAACTTGTCTTGTCAGTCTGTATGTTAGCTAAGGGCTAATCAAATGAAAGGAATGTATTTTTGTTGGAAATGCCACACATTTACGTATCATATATCTAAAACAGCTTGTTTTGTGCATGGTCAGAGACTTTTTCCCAGTGTGGAATGGTCAACTACAAGACGGCACAGGATGAAGGTGAGAGGGACAAAGTTTGGGGAGATGTGTGGGATAAGTTTTCACACAGAGGGTGGTGGGTGCCTGGAATGCACTGTCAATGGAGATGGTAGAAGCAGGTACATTACCAATGTTCAAGGTGTATCTTAATGGACACATGAATGAGAGATGAGGAGAAGAATAGAAACCGTGTATGGACAGTAAGTACAGGGTCTGAATAAGGATTAGGAGTTGCTGCACAATTGGTGGGCCAAAGGGCCTGTTACTGTGTTGTTTGCTTCTTTGTTCTTCTTTGTATATGCGGATTAAAATCACCCGTGATTATTGCAGTACGTTTTTACAATATCCCATTATTTTTTTCGGATTCTGTGTCAGAGATTGCGAATACTGTTAGGGGTCTCTAAATGATTCCCACAAGTGATCTCTTAACTTTGTTAATTCTTTTCTCTACCCAAACTGATTCTGTATCTTGATCATTGGAACTAAGTTCACCTCTCGTTACTGTACTGTTATCTGTTACTAACAGTGAGACTCCATCACCATGTCCTGTCCTCTATTTACTGTCATCTATTCACTCTCCCCCTTTCACAAATCAATGGATGTTGTGTCCGGGGAGAGCTGTGAACATCTGAGGAGGAGGAGAGAACCTCAGAGGGTGAACCATAACATTATTCACCCACTCCCTCAACATAAGGATCTGTGGGACTGACATCCCATTGCTCAGGGATCAGAGAGA
The DNA here is from genome assembly GCA_024679065.1 of Sphyrna mokarran. NCBI lineage: Eukaryota > Metazoa > Chordata > Chondrichthyes > Carcharhiniformes > Carcharhinidae > Sphyrna > Sphyrna mokarran. The sequence goes on along the minus strand of JAGIQG010000131.1, from coordinate 60,353 downwards.
GAAACAACAGGAGTCAGAGGAAAAACAGTTTTCCTTATTCATAACTGACACCAATAGTAATGGGCAGTGTTTTTATACAAATACCAGCGGTGAAATTATATTGTTGAATATTCAGTTATTATAAACACAATCTCACACAGTCTGCTACTTACCCCAGTTTCTGTATTTTACAGTCCGAATTCCTCAGAGCCACAGACAGTCGTTTCACTCCTGAATCTCCCAGTTTATTGTTACCCAGATTCAGATCTATCAGTGAGCGGTTTGTACTGAGAGCAGAGACCAGGTCCTCGGCAGAAGAATCAGTGAGAGCATTATCATAGAGACTGGAGATCAGAGAGAGAAAAATAACAGGAATCAGGGTAAATCCACAGTGTTTTTAAGAATAAGATCATTAAAAATAATAATATACAGTGTGCGACATTCAAGAAACAGAACTTCACTTCACACAGAAAGGAAATTTCTATTGATGCTGTAAATCTGAAATATGTATGAATATGTTGGAAACTCTCACCAGGTCAGGCAATATCTGTGAAGCAGATTTAGTTTCAGTTTAATGAGTTAAAATTAGAATTTGGAAGTAGCAGTGAATTAAATTGTTTTAATGACAGGGAGCTGGGGATGGGCGGGTGACAAGGAAAGAACAAAATGGAAGTGCCGGAGTGATTAAATGACAAAAAGGATGATGTTGAAAGGGAAGAGCACAGGATTCCCATGTCCTTCCCCTGAGTCACAGGGAGGACATGGGATGGTCAGTGGTTCAGGAATGGAGTGTGTGGTGGGGTTAAAAACAAAGAACAAAGAACAAAACAGCAAGGGAAACAACGAGCCTGCGCCGCCTCCCCAATGTTCCCACCTCTACCCGCGATCCCTGTCCATGTTTGTAGATCTATAGATTAAAAATCAAATTTGAGACAATTTAGGGAGAATTTGTTTTGCCAAGTAGCCTAAGAGTACATCTTTGGGATGTGGGAGGAAACCGGAGCACCCGGAGAAAACCCACACAAGCACGGGGAGAATGTGCAAACTCCCACAGACACAGGCCCAAGTCCATTATAGTCACTGAGCTGTCGTGTTGCCCATCAAATGGTCCAGTTCAAGCGTACAGTAACAACATGAAGCACTAGGATACTCTCGAAAAAAATCCAAGAGCAGTCCTCTCACGACCCATCGCGTATATGCCTCTCGTTAGACAACAAGGTGGACCAAATCACCTGTAGGATAAAAACAAGTACATCAATATCATCATCTATTTACACACTTCCCAGGGACTCCCAAGGCTCATGATCCCTATTTTAATCAGTTTTCTATACCCCTCCATTCCCATTCTGTTCATGTGCCCATCTAAGTATTTCTTAAATAACTCCAGAGTACCTGCCTCCACCACTTTACTTGGCAGCGCATTCCATACCCCCACCACCCTCTGTATGAAAAAACTCCTTCTAGCATCCAAAATATACCTTACCCTCTCACCCTAAGCCCGTGACCCCTCGTGCTATTTGAGTCCATCCTAGGAAAAAGCTTAACCCTGTTTATCTATACCCCTCATAATCTTGTACACCTCTATCAGATCTCCTCTAAGTCTACGTCTTTCTAAGGAAAACAGTCCCAATTTGCCTAATCTCTCCTCGTAACTCAGACCTTCCATACCAGGCAGCATCCTGGTAAAACTCCTCTGCACTCTCTCCAGAGTCTCCACGTCCTTCCGGTAGTAAGGCGACCAGAACTGGACGCAGTATTCCAAATGAGGTCTAACCAGCGTTTTATATAACTGCAACATTAAAGGCCAGCTCTTGTACTCTATACCCCTTCCTATAAAGGCTAACATACTATATGCTTTCTTCACAACCTTCTCCACTTGCTCTGCCACCTTCAGAGACTTGTTCACCTGCACCCCCAGGTCTCTCTGTGTTTCTATACTCTTAATAGGTCTATCCTTTTTCATATACCTCCCCCCTACATTTTTTCTCCTGAAATGCATCACCTCACATTTATCAGGATTGAATTCCATCTGCCATCTGTCTGCCCAAGCTACCAGCCTATCTATGCCCTGCTGCATCGCCTGACAATGCTCCTCACTATCCGCAAGTCCAGCCATCTTTGTATCGTCTGCAAACTTGCTGATCACTCCACTTACTCCCTCTTCCAAGTCATTTATATATATTACAAATAGAAGAGGCCCCAGTACCGAGCCCTACGGCACATCATTAGTGACCGACCTCCAGCTAGAAAAACACCCTTCCACTATTACTTTCTGTCTCCTATTACCAAGCCAGTTACTTATCCATCTAGCTACCTGTCCTTGTATCCCATTAGCCTTGACCTTCTCAACTAACCTGCTATAAGGGACTTTGTCAAATGCCTTACTAAAATCCACATAGATGACATCAACGGCTCGCCCTTCGTCCAGCATTTTTGTCACCTCCTCAAAAAATTCTACCAGTTTTGTAAGGTAAATCCATGCTGTGTATCCCTAATCAGATCGCAACGCTCTAAGTGCCTATACATCCTATCTCTAAGAATTCAAATGAAACAAGGAGAAGGCAGAAGAATGAGAAATTACTACTACTAGTTTGGTGAGCCGGAGAAGACACATTTAACATTAAAAATGGTGACAGCATCCAGATCTTGCCATCCTTACACCTAGAATTCACAGCGCTGGAACTGTGTAAACAGCAGACAGGGCGGGAAATCACTGATTGTGACATTTGTTTTGGAGCTGAGAGCGAGTGGTTGAATGGATGGGCACAGGAGACACTCTGGTACCCGCAACACCTGGGCAGGTGTGGGTTACATGGTTGCAGGAGGCAAAAGGATGAATAACTGGCTTTGTTCTGACAAGGTGGTGAATCATTTTATAGTATGAGGTCAAATCAGGGTAAATCCACCTGTTTACCATCACTGGTCACATGGAACCAGCTGAAGGAGGTGTTGGAATTTACGTTTTGTTACAAACTATACCTTGAAGAAATATACTGAATATTGAAGGATATTAAATTTGATGACCAGCCATGAACAAAATGAATGGTGGAGCAGGCTCGAAGGACCGAATGGCCGATTCCTGCTTCTAGTTTCTCTGCAGGCTAAGTTGTTGGCACTGTGCTATCTGTAGCTGGTTTCCTTTATTGTTACTGAAGCAGTATAATTGACATCATGTTGATTTTAATCTGAACGAATGCAGTGTTCTGTTGTTTCAGTGTTCCCCTGGGATGACAGAGTGGAGCTCAGGGATCAGAGAGAGAAGTAACAGGAGTCAGAGGAAAAACAGTTTTCCTTATTCATATCTGACACCAATAGAAATGGGCAGTGTTTTTTTATACAAATACCAGTGGGCAAATTATATTGTTGAATATTCAGCTATTATAAACACAATTTCTCGCAGTCTGCTATTTACTGTAGTGTCTGTATTTTACAGTCCAGATTCCTCAGAGCCAGACAGCCGTTCCACTCCTGAATCTCCCAGTTTATTGTAACCCAGATTCAGATCTATCAGTGAGCGGTTTGTACTGAGAGCAGAGGCCAGGTCCTCGGCACAAGAATCGGTGAGATTATTATCATCCAGACTGGTGATCAGGGAGAGAAAAATAACAGGAATCAGGGTAAATCCACAGTGTTTTTTAGGGAAGAGCACAGGATTCCCGTGTCCTTACCCTGAGTCACAGGGAGGGACATGGGATGGTCAGTGGCTCAGGAATGGAGTGTGTGGTGGAGTTGAAGATGATGAGAGAGAAACTTTTTTCACACTGCCAGTGGTTTGGGTCTGGAATTATATTCTGGAAGTGTGTTGGAGGTAGGCTGCACTGAAGCAGTCAAAAAGGAATTAGATGATTATTTGAATATAAACAATGAGAAAGAATACGAAAAAAAGGCTGGAGAATGACACAAATTCCGAATGCTCATTTGGGGAGCTGGTGCAAACACGATGACAAATGGCCTAACTGTGCGCCGTAACAATTCTGTGGAGATATGTATCAATATTTCAACTGGAAGTTGATGGTGTTGCAGTGTGAACAGTATTAGTAGCGCTAAACCTCAATGAAATGTTAATATTTCTCTCCAATACAGAGAGACAATTTGTTATCTGTAGCTTCAGGGACACAACTTAGTAAACGTGGGGCATTGAAAGGAGGTGGGACTCCATGAACCTCACAGCTGGTACGAGGACCAAACCCTCAACATTAACATCATTCCACATCACATTAAACACCAAACCAAATGAATTAACCAACTCCACGCATAACCAGAACGGGCACATTAATATCTGACAGGTTTGGGGAATCCATCCACTCAGACAGCACAGGCAGAATCACAGAATTGTTACAAAGCAGGAGCAGACCATTCGGCCCATTGTGCCTGCACTACTCTCTGAATGAGCAATTCACTAAGTGTCAAACCCCCACCTTCCCCCAAAACCCTGTGCATTCCAGAATTTAACCACTCGCTACACAGGAAGACCCCATTCAGGCAAAGCTGGCACCAGATTTAAAGGCAGCCAGCAGCACTTTTAAAGGCTCTGAAGGGAGCACAGAGAGAGCCCTGGTTAATGAACAAAGGGCTGAAATGGCAGAAGGCAGATTAAATGAGCTTAAAAAAAAGGATTAGGAGAGTTAGGAGGGGACGTGAGAAGTCCTTGGCTGTTCAGATCAAGGAAAACTCCAAGATTTTTTACTCTGATGTGAGAAATAGAAGAATGCCCCAGGGTGATGTTAGGGTCAGTCAAGGACAGTAATGGCAACTTGTGCATGGAGTCAGAAGAGATAGGTAAGGCGTTGAATGAATCTTTTCTTCAGTGTTCTCCAAGGAGAGGGCCATGTTTTTGAGGATGAGTGTGTGATACAGGCTGGAGGAGGTCGATGTCCTGAGGGCAGAAATTTTGAAAAACATGAGGGTGGATAACTCCCCTGGGCCAGATGGGATTATCCTAGGATTCTTTGGGAGGCAAGGAAGGAGATTGCAAAGCCTTTGGCTTTGACCTTCGGGTCCTTACTGTCCACGGTAATAATGCCTGAGGACTGGAGAGTGGCAAATGTTGTTCCTCTGTTCAAGAAAGAAAATAGGAATGACCCTGGTAATTATAGGCTGGTGAGTCTCACTTCGGTGGTTGGTAAGTTAATGGAAAGGGTCCTGAGAAATAGAATTTATGACCATGTGAAAAGATGCAGCTTAATCCTGGATAGTCAGCACAGATTTGTGAAGGGAAAGTCTTGCCTCACAAATCTGATTGAATTCTTTGAGGAGGTATGTATGTAGATGAAGACAGAGGAATTGATGTCGTATACATGGATTTCATCAAGCCGTTTGATAACGTTCCCCATGGTCAGCTCATGAAGAGAGTAAGAAGGTGTGGGATAGAGGGAAATTTAACCGTTTGGATAAGTAACTGGCTGTATAATAGAAGACAAAGGATGGTGATTGATGGAAAATATTCAGCCTGGAGGCTAGTTAGCAGCGGTGTACCACAGGGATCAGTGCTGGGTCCTCTGTTATGTATGATTTTTATCAATGACTTGGAGGAGGGAGCTGAAGGGTGGGTTAGTAAGAGCAAAGAGCAAAGAGCAACACAGCACGGGAAACAGGCCCTTCGGCCCAAAGAGCCCACGCCGCCGTCCTAACGTCTTATTGACATATCCTTGTCTTTAGGCTATGCCTATTGTTGAAGATTCCCATGTAGGGACCAATATAGGGACAATTTGTTACCCAATCAGCCTACGAGCACATTTTTGGGATGAGGGAGGAAACTGGAGCACCCGGAGGAAACCCACGCAACCACGGGGAGAACGCGCAAACTCCCGCAGACACAGGTCCAAATCCATGTGTCAGCACAGCAACAGCAATAGTCTCTGAGCTGTCATGTTGCCCATCAGATGGTCCATTTTAAGCATACACTGACGATGTGAAGCACTAGGCAACTCCTGAAGCATCCTCCAAGAGCAGCTCTCGCACGACATGCCGCATGCATGCCCCTTGTTGGTCAACAAGGTGGAGTAAAATTGCTGATGACACTAAGATTGGTGGAGTAGTGGATGAGGTGAAGGCTGTTGGCTGCAAAGAGACATTGATGGGATGCAGAGCTGGGCCAAAAAAGTGGCAGATGGAATTTAACCCTGATAAGTGTGAGGTGATTCATTTTGATGGGACAAATTTGAATGTGGATTACAGGGTCAATGACAGGGTTCTGAGGAATGTGGAGGAACACAGATTTTGAGGTTCATATCCATAGATCTCTGAAGGTTGCCACTCAAGTGGAAAGAACCGCGAAGAAGGCCTATAATGTTTTAATGTTTATTAACGGGGGTTTGAGTTAAGAGCTGGGGTATAATGCTGCAACTGTACAGGACCTTGGTGAGACTACATTTGGAATATTGTGTTCAGTTCTTGTCATCTCGCTATTGGAAACATGAGGAAGCATTGGAGAGAGTGCAGAGGAGATTTACCAGGATGCTGCCTGGTTTGGAGGGTAGATGTTATGAGAAAAGGTTGAGGCAGCTGGGGCTTTTCGTTTTAGAGCGGAGGAGGATGACAGGCGACTTAATAGAGGTTTATAATGAGAAGGATAAATAGAGTGGATGTGCAGAGACTATTTCCTCGGGTGGATATAGCTGTTACTAGGGCAACATAACTGTAAGGTTCATGGTGGGAGACATGGGAAGGATGCTCAAGGTAGGTTCTTTACTCAGAGAGTGGTTGGGGTGTGGAATAGACTGCCTGCTGTGAAGTCAGGTGTGTTAGGAACTTTCAAGCTGTTACTGGATAGGCACTTGGAGCATATGATACGGAGTGGGATAGCTTGATCTTGGTTTGGGCGAAGCTTGGCACAACATTGAGGGCTGAAGGGACTGTATTGTGCTATACTGTTCTATATTCTACGGTCTATTTCTGACACTTTCCTGGAAATTCTCAAGGGTATATCGGTATTGAAGGGATGTTCTGTTCCCTCAGGACTGGAGGAGACCTGTCACATCAACCTAAGCCAGACTGGATGGAAACTGCCAAGGGACAGAGCAGGCAGCACGTGGCTGCAGTGAGGCAAAAGGATCAATAACCTGATCTGTTCTGACAAGGTGAGCGTTAAACTTACAGACTGATATGTGAATAAGGATGAAAGAGAAATTGTGGAAAGAACATTTCCACTCAGACATTGGCAATGTCCAGACAGCAGCATCAATCTTCAGGAACATGTCAGTCTCTCTGTGAAGGGTTCTGGTCAGTCACAGATGACTGCTACACTGCCCACACTGAGTGACCATCCTGGTGGTCCCATGATGGGCAGTCTGGCAGCACCATAGGCTTGTGTGTGTCTTTGATGGGTGAGTAACAATGGAAATTTATGTGCTTGTAGAAGAGGGCATAGAGAAGGAGCCAAGAGTGACAGTGTCTGGATTGTGTCATCCTTATGATCAATGGAAGATGAAGAGCTGGATCTGGGAGACCTGGAGGCTGAGTGGGCATCACTGATGGTGAGATGGGTTGTGGATCCAGAGAGAGTGAGTGAGTGAATGGATGGGCACAGGAGAGACTCTGCTGCTGAGTCCAAAACCTGGTACTTGTGTGTTCACCATTGGTCACATGGAGCTCTGGGTTAGGAACAGTCTGCAGGACATGTTGGAATGTGCATTACTCTCTAACATTCTTCAGTCTCTCACAAATCTCCAGTTGTGGTGAGCAGGAGACAGGCGTGCACGGGCGTGGACATAGGGCGAGCCGTTGATGTTGTCTATTTGGATTTTTGTAAGGCGCTTGACAAAGTCCCTCATGGGAGGTTAGTTGAGAAGGTCAAGGAAAATGGGATACAAGGACAGGTAGCTAGATGGATAAGTAACTGGCTTGGTAATAGGAGACAGAGAGTAATAGTGGAAGGGTGTTTTTCCAGCTGGAGGTCGGTCACTAGTGGTGTGCCGCAGGGCTCGGTATTGGGACCTCTTCTATTTGTAATATATATAAATGACTTGGAAGAGGGAGTAAGAGGAGCGATCAGCAAGTTTGCAGACGATACAAAGATGGCTGGACTTGCGGATAGTGAGAAGCATTGTCAGGCGATGCAGCAGGACATAGATAGGTTGGTAGCTTGGGCAGACAGATGGCAGATGGAATTCAATCTGATAAATGTGAGGTGATGCATTTTGGGAGAAAGAATGTAGCGGGGAGGTATATGATAAAGGGTAGACCTATTAAGAGTATAGAAACACAGAGGGACCTGGGAGTGCAGGTGAACAAGTCTCTGAAGGTGGCAGAGCAAGTGGAGAAGGTTGTGAAGAAAGCATATAGTATGCTAGCCTTTATAGGAAGGGGTATAGAGTACAAGAGCTGGCCTTTAATGTTGCAGTTGTATAAAACGCTGGTTTGACCTCATTTGGAATACTGTGTCCAGTTCTGGTCGCCTTACTACCGGAAGGACGTGGAAACTCTGGAGAGAGTGCAGAGGAGGTTTACCAGGATGCTGCCTGGTATGGCAGGTCTGAGTTATGAGGAGAGATTAGGCAAATTGTGACTGTTTTCCTTAGAAAGACATAGACTTAGAGAAGATCTGATAGAGGTTACAAGATTATGAAGCGTATAGATAGAGTAAACAGGGTTAAGCTTTTTCCTATGATGGACTCAAATAGCACGAGGGGTCACGGGCTTAGGGTGAGAGGGGTAAGGTATAATTTGGATGCTAGAGGGAGATTTTTCACACAGAGGGTGGTGGGGGTATGGAATGCGCTGCCAAGTAAAGTGGTGGAGGCAGGTACTCTGGAGTTATTTAAGAAATACTTAGATGGGCAAATGAATAGAATGGGAATGGAGGGGTATAGAAAACTGATTTAAAATCGGGATCATGAGCCTTGGGAGTCCCTGGGAAGTGTGTAAATAGATGATGATGATATTGATGTATTTGTTTTTATCCTACAGGTGCTTTGGTCCACCTTGTTGTCTAACAAGGGGCATACATGCGAGGGGTCATGAGAAGACTGTTCTTGCATCTTTTTCGAGAGTATCCTACTGCTTCACGTTGTTAGTGTATGCTTGACCTGGACCTTCTGATGGGCAACACGACAGCTCAGTGAGTATCGCTGTGCTGTGCAGATACATGGATTTGGATCTGTGTCTGTGGGAGTTTGCGCATTCTCCCCGTGCTTACGTGGGTTTTCTGCGGGAGCTCCGGTTTCCTCAATTTGGTTTTTAAATCCATAGATCTATAAACATGGACAGGGATCGCGGGTAGAGATGGGAACATCGAGGTGGCGGCGCGGGCTCGTTGGGCCGGAGGGCCTGTTTACCGTGCTGTTTTGTTCTTTGTTCTTCTTTGTTCTTTGTTCACCTCTGAAGATGAGGTAGGTTTTCAGAGGATGGACTGTCACATTATTTCCCATAACATTCCGCCAGAGCAGATAATGTCTGACATGAGTAGAAAAGGGATTACAATCTGGCAGCACAGGACAGCACACACAAACCCGAGCAGTTGATGGAGGCAGTAGTAACTGAGTTCATTCACACTCTTGAGGGGGGGGGGGCAGAGCCAGCTTGTGGAAGGTGAGATGTGACAGGAATCTTTAACAATGCAGCAGATACTGGAGCTGCAGTGTAAGGTATTTTAACATCCGGTGGAGTTTCCAAAGGCTGTGTGTATCCGTACACAAAGGATGGAAGAGTCAATCCAGACCAGCAGTGTTACCATGTCTCAGGTATGAGCACAAATACCATCCTCCACAGAGAGATTGGAGACCTTCATGGACAGTCACTTCCAGCCTATCACCCACAGGAAATACACATGAGCTGCATGTTCTCACCACCTCCATGGGCTCTGAGGAACGCGGGCTGTGGGAGGGATGGGAAAATGTACCTGGAGTCACTGTCAGGACTTCCCAGCTCAGCAGGGAGTGTCCAATTTACCATGAATGGATAGAGGAGCGGCTGCCTGCAACATCTGGGGGCTCCTCTCAGGATGGACCTGGTGTAGGCAGTGGGTGCTCTTCTGCTTTGGTGATACAAGCACCTCATGAAGCCAAGATGACAGGGACAACTCCAGCATCTGTGCAGAGGATTCACAGTCGGCTAGATCCTTCCAGGACTCAGGAAATCCGAGGACAAAGGTCACGGTCATTGAAATTCCCAGAGGGGGGAGATAAAGATGCTGCCTATAGCTCAGTGGAAAGTGCAGGAAAGGGGTGTTTGTTATGGTAGGGTTGCTTCCTTGGGTTTCACAGGGTTATATTTTATTGTTACTGGTCACTTTGTTATGTTTGTATTTTCAGTAACTTCAGAGACGGAGAACTACTAAATAAATCCTTCACCCCATATTAGTGAGCCTTTAACAGTTCACTGGGAATGGGAGATGGGAAATACAGCACTGAATGAGGTCAATACAATTCTAATTTGTTTCATGTAGTGATGGCTCCAGGGAAATTATAAAACATTCACACAAACAGCAACAGTGCTGGAGATGGTGGAAGATTTATTACACTGAATGGCTATGTGAGTTAAGGTTCATGGAAAACATGTCTGTATTACTGAATTTCCATCCTCCCTGACACATATCCCATGTCCCTGGCTTGTGGTCCATGGGGTTCCTCATCATGAGGCATCGGGTCAACATTGTAGTGCGTCACACTTTGTTCAAAACTTCTCCACTCTAACTCCAGGTTGTATAGAACACAGCACAACACCAGCACATTTGAGACCCTTGCTGGGTATCTTGAACAGTTCCACCAGATCTATCTTTAGAAACCCTATGCCCTGCTCAATGGTCAGACAATTTGTCCAATCACAGCTGTTTTCTCTCTTCTGTAACTATGTTTGGGTTACATGCAGGCACATGTAACCCCATCTCTTCAGTGGGTAGCGCTGGTCTTCATTACTTCTTTCATAGAATGCTGGTCAACACTTGCAGCCCATTTCAATTACCCTTGAGAAGGAGATGGTGACCCATCTTCTTAAATTCTGCAGACCATCTGATACAAAGCCATTAGGAAGGAATATCCAGGATTATGATCACGCATCGGTGATGGAAAAGCAATATGTTGCAAGTCAGAATGGTGTGTGGTTTGGAAAGAAATCTGAAGCTGGTTGGTGTTCCATCCTTCTGATATCCTTGCCCATCCCGGTGATGAATAGTGCCTGTTTGGATGATGCTGTCTCAGAAACCTTGGTGAGCTTCTACATTCCGCGTTTCTAAGTGGTAAAATACTGCCACTGTGTGTCAGTGGTAGAGACAGTCAATGTTTAATTTGATGAATAGCCAGCTGCTCCAGTAGCTCCTTTTCCCTGGATGAACTTCTTCAGTGTTTTTGAAGCTGTATCAATCCAGCAAGATGAGCGGATTCCATTACACTGCTGACTTGTGCCTTGCAGATTGTGGGCAAAAATTTGGGAGACAGGAAGCAAGTTCCTCATCTCCAAATTCCCAGATTGTGATCTACCCTTGGAGCCACAGTGTTTACAGTTCAGTGTCGGTTCAATGGTCCCAGTACGCCCCTACCATTTAGGATGTTGATGGTGCTATCAAAGTGAAGAGAATATGGTTAGATTCCCTTCTGTTGGAAATGGTCATTACCTGGCATTTGCGTAGTGAAACATTACTGATCATTTCTCAGGTTAAGCCTGATTGTTCTTCAGACCTTAAGACACTAGCTCTGTTGAAGAGTCATCCAGGCTCAAAGGGTTAGCTGTTCTCTCTCCACAGAAGCTGTCAGATATGCTGAGCCTTTCCAGCATTTTCTATTTTGTTCGAGGTCTTGTTGTTTATGGACATGGACTGCTTCTGTCTCTGAGGAATTGTGAACAGAGCTGAACATTGTGTAATCATTAGTGAGCATCCTCACTCTGACCTTATAATGGAAGGAAGGTCATTGATAAAGCAGTTGAAGGTGGTTGGGCTTCGAACATCACCCTGAGGAACTCCTGCAGTGATGATCATAAAGAACTGGAAGGATGACATTTTTCTGTCCATCAAGAGGAGACTGATTGGATTGGATTCACCAGATTGGATTTGTCCTGCTTTGTTCCACATTGTGTTGTAACTGTACTGGAACAGCTTGGCTTGGGGAATGACTAGTTATGGAACACAATTTTTCAGTACCATTGCTACTGCCAGGCTGACGATTTGCAGCACGCAGTACCTTCACTCATTTCTTTACTTCACATGCAGTGAATCAAATTGACAGCTGTAATGCTGGGGATCTCAGGAGGAGGCTGAGATTAATCATTCTACTCAGCACTTCTGGCTGAAGATGGCATTGACGCTCTGGGTCCCCTCATCAGTAATGATGGGATTCTCGTGGCACATTTAGAGAATCATAGAATTCCCACTGTGTAGGAGGAGGTCCTTTGGCCCATAGAGTCTTCACTAATTTTTTGAAAGAATGTCATACCCAGGCCCTATCTCTGTAACTCACATATATGGCCCAGTTATCCCTCTAACCTACACACCAGGGGCAACTTGGCACAGCCAATCAACCAAACCTGCACATCTTTGCACTGTGGGAGAAAATTGGAGTACCCAGATAAAACTTTGTGCAAACTCTACACAAAGTCACAAAAGGCTGGAAGTGAACCCTGGTCCCTGGTACTGTGACGCAGCAGTGCTGAGCACTGTGCCACCGTGTTGCCTAATGTAATCAGCATGTTTAACACTATTTATGACTGGATATGGCAAGACAACAGATCTCTGATCTGATACATTGGTTTTGGTCTATCATATGCTGTTTCCGCTCTGTGGTCTGATAGCTGTATGCTGGAGCTTCACATCTCATTTTTAGATAAACTCAAGTCTAATTTGTTAGTGTATGCAAATAAGTCATACTAATACATTAAAAGTAGCTTCCTATAAAGGTATAGTTCACCTCGCCTGCCTGTTTCCTGTCACTCAGATAACTTCATATACAGGCTGTCTTTGTCTCTTTTATTACAGCGTCTCCAACTTTGGTCCCAAGCTGATTATGTGTCCAATAATAGCGGACTGTGTTTTTAATGATAGGAATGGTATATTTAGCATGATTATGTGTGTTCTTAAAAACAATGTCCATTATTAATTGGGATATGATTCAGACTATTCTGCACTGCGATTATTGCCATTGCCAGCTGAACTGTGCCTTGAACTGCTGGGCTGTAAACTCTGGAATTCTCTTCATAACCTTCCCCACCCCCATTCTCTTTTAAGATGCCCCTTAATCTCCATTTAACATAAATCTGAGAGTAGATCCCTTGGGATAAACGTCCCCAGAATTCAATGTAGTTTGTAATCTGCCTTACCAAAATGAGTGTAGAGATGCAAAATGAAGCAGTTTTCTATGTTTCTGTTACCAAAATGAAGCAGTTTTTTATGTTTAATTAAACTGAGAAGCTGACAGACATAAACATCTATAATCTAAACGACAAGTTAAACTAAATTGAACATGCGACCAACCATATCTGGTAATTCTGTAAAGATTTAATTATTTCATCCTTTTTTTATTCTCATGAATGATTTTGAGAATAATTATAAACGATTGGTTAAATCTTTCACTCCTGAATCTCGCAGTCTATTATAACTCAGGTTCAGACACATCACTCACTGGTTTGTACTGAGAACAGAGCTGAGAATATGAGGCTGTTACTCTGCAAACTGGAGATCAGAGAGAAAAAGATTTCAGGAATCAGAGTGAATCTGTGGTGTTTAACACAAATACTGACAGGAATGATGTGGAATGGTTATTAATGACACTATTACTGACACTGATAATAACATACTGTGTTAGACATCCACTGATTATTAACACAATCTCACACAGTCTGATACTTACTCCAGCTTCTGTATTTTACATTCTGGATTCCTCAGAGCCATAGACAATAGTTTCACTCCTGAATCTCCCACTTTATTGTTACCCAGGCTAAATGGAGAAAGTGAGAAACACATTAAATTCAGATTAATGTTCAGCAGGAGAAATAGCTGAATCTATTTTTGTGTCTGAAACTTAGCACCAGTGATGAACTGGTTCCAGTTACTATACCTCACCCAAGGTGATCTTTCTCTACACTAGCTGTGACTGTAACACTGTATTCTGGACCTTTTCCTTTCCTTGCCTACGTACGGAATGTTTTGAAATTAATAAATGTGACAATAATAAATCAAATAATATCAAACCCTTTCTGTTGAATGGAAAAGGCAATAGTTAGCATTGAAAAATGATGAACAATTCACTCTTACTGGTTTGACTCCTGGGGAAAACCACTTTTTCATCTTTCAAAATGCATATTTTGTTTAATTGTCCATGGAACATAGGTGTCACTGGCTAAACTACCATTTATTTCCCACTGCTAATGGTCCCTAAAAGAAGTGATGCCCATATCCTGTGAACAGGCAAGTAATTTTAAACATGTGTCCCACATTCTGGTCTCATTTCCTGATCATCAGAATTACCCTCCTGAATCTCACTGACCCTGCTACGTTTGCAGAGATTCAAATCATTTCTGCTGTTACATAAATCCAGGATTTTATGAGAATTCTACATTTTACTGAGAGTTAAATGATAAAACTGGATCCCTCGGGATTCCCTGTGCTTCTTAACTATTATAGCACCTGTTTAGTATCTCAGGGTGAGTTAAAGTGTGAAACTGTGCTAACTGATGTTTTAAGATCTATTCCCTAGATTTCAAACAACCAGTAAAGATTATTCTCCCATTAGAAAGTTTAAATATTTCTGTTTGATTAGTTTATAAGGGAGGAGTGTCTCTCACCACACTCCACAGTAAACAGGCTCTACATTTTCTACTGGATTGGCTGGTGTTCCATCTCCAGGAATTACCAGGAGTTCCCTCTTCCATATAGATCCTCACATAGAACATTAGAGCACAGTACAGGACCTTTGGCCTTCGATGTTGCGCCGACAATGGAACCAATCTAATGACCCTCTAACCTAAACTATTCCAATGCTATCCATATGCCTATTCACTGACCATTTGAACGCCCTTCAACTTGGCGAGTCCACAACTGCTGCAGGCAGGGCATTCCACACCCTTACTACCCTCTGAATAAAGAACTTAAATCTGACATCCGTTCTATAACTACCACCACTTAATTTAAAGCTATGTCCCCTCGTGTTAGCCATCTCCATCTGAGGAAAAAGGCTCTCGCTGTCCACCCTATCTAACCCTCTGATCGTCCTGTATGCCTCAATTAGGTCACCTCTTAGCCTTCTTCTCTCTAATGAAAATAACCTCAAGTCCCTCATAAGGCCTTCTCATCATACCAGACAACATCCAGGTAAACCACCTCTGTACTCTTTCGAATGCCTCCACATCTTTCTGAAAATGCGGCGACCAAAACTGTACGCAATACTCCGAGTACGGCCGCAACATGACGTCTCGGTTCCGAAATTCAGTCCCTCTACCAATAAAAGCTAACACACTGTACGCAATGATCTGCTCACTGATTCTAAGCTTGTGCTTACTCAGGGGCACTCAATCCTCATTACAGTGATGCAAACACAGATAACAGAGCTGAACTCAGGATGTAAGATGAAAGTATCGAACAAGATAAACTAATTTCTTTACAGCATCATACATAATCAGATGGTTTCTGTCAGGAGAAAGATCCTTTTTCAGATTTTGGAAAGAGGCCTTTACAGCTCTAATTATTTAAAATTCGTCCCAATAATGTTTTTATTCATTCAAGAAAGGTGGGTATTCCTGGCTTTGTCAACATTTATTACCCATGCCTGTTTTCCCATGAGAATCCGCCTTCTTGAAATGATGTAGTTTTGTCAGAGAATCATAGATTTATTACAGGTTCAGAAGGAGGCCAATCGGCCCATCATGTCTGCAGCTGCTCTGAAATGACCATTATTAATTTACACCATTCTCCCACACTTTCTCTGTGACCACTGGACATTGATTCTGTCTTGACGTCTTCGAATGAACATGCCTCTGTTTTATTAGAACAAAGGAAATGGCTTCTCAACAATGAAAATATCCGCTGTGAGACCAAACAAACAATTACCTCAACTCCTGACAGTTGTGCAGAATGGGTTCCAGCCGCTGGAGCTTTTCACACTGAATGTAGCATTGCTGTAGATCAAGGTGTTTTATTGTATCACAGAGTCCAATGACATGAGACAGGACTGCACAGTCAATCGGGGTAAGTCGCAATCCGCGAAATGAAAGTGTTTCTATAGATCCCACTGTGTTCTGAGCTAGTGCTTTATTCGGAGATTCAAACAGGTAGTGGAATGTGTTCAGGAGCTTCCTTTTCCCAGTTTTAGTCTTTGTATCTCCAATCTGTCCTTCAACCTTCTCCTTCACCCAGTCAATCACTTGGCAGGTTGTTTGATGAAGAAATGGACCCAGAAACTCCTCCAGGGGTCGAGCTGAATGTGGGGAGGAGAGACCAGCAACAAAACGCAGAAATATCTCAAATCGCCCATCTTCCTTACTGTGGGCTTCACTGAGGAGTTTCCCGATCTCCCCAGGATCTGGAGTCAGGAATTGTGAGAGTGCAGCTACAAACTCTTGGATGGTGAGGTGTGGGAATGAGTAAACCACACTCTGGGCAGAATCATCTCTCTCTAAAAGTTCCATCAGGAACCCAGACAGGAACTGGGAAGGTTGTAGATTGTACTCAATCAAATCTCCATTTCCAAACACAATCTTCCTCTCGGAGACTCCTGTGTAGGCCACCTCACCAAGCTTCAGTAACACATCACGGGGGTTTTCAATCTCTCGGCCATGGTTTTTCAGAATGTTGTAAATATAGTAGGAGTACAGTTGGGTGATGGTCTTGGGAACTTGCTGCTGTTTTCTGTCTCTTTGTGTAAAGAAGGGACCCAGTGACAGAGCGAGGATCCAGCAGTAGGAAGGGTTGTAACACATGGTGTACAGGATCTCATTCTCCTCCACATGTTTAAAAACAGCTGCTGCCACTGTCTGATCTTCAAAAAACTTGTTGAAATATTCCTTCCGTTCATCACCAACAAATCCCAGGATTTCAGCCCAGATACTGATCTCAGCCTTTTCTAATAAATGTAATGCAGTGGGACGGCTGGTCACTAGCACTGAACATCCTGGGAGCAGCTTGTGTTGTATTAAACTGTACACAATGTCAGACACTTCACACCAGCATTCAGGATCTGTGCACACGGACTGAGGTTCTGTATTTCTCCGATTGTCAGCAAAATCAATCGTGTCCTTGAATTCATCCAAACCATCGAATATAAACAGCAATCCCTCTGGGTTCTTCCAGAGCTCTCCCAGAATATTCCCAAAGTAAGGATACTGATCCAATATCAGATTCCTCAGGTTTATTCTACAGTTATTAGTGTTCAAATCCCGGAATTTAAAACTGAAGACAAATTGAAAGTGTGGATATATTTTCCCAGTGGCCCAGTCATAAACAATCTTTTGTACCATTGTTGTTTTTCCAATTCCCGGGACTCCACTCACTGCTGCTGAATTCCCAGATTTGGATTTTTCCTGGGAAAAGCTGCTCTGAAACAATTGATCAGTTCGGATTTTTTCCAGTTCTCTCCGGAGATGCTTCTTTCTCCATTCTTCATGGTCTCGGCCTCTTGCCAGCAGTTCATGTTCGACAAGTGTCCGATCTCGAACATTGGAAATAATCGTTAGCTCAGCATATCGATCAACCAGCTGGAAAATCTTAACCTTCTCCTTTATGAGGATAGTGTTCACTCTCAGATTTTCAGTTTGTACCCGGAGTGTCTCCTTGTGTTTCTGTTGAACATCTTCAATCAGAACAGAGAGAAAATGTTAGTTACATTAAGACACTGTCTTTGTTGAATTTAGAGATTTATTTTACACTGTCAGTCAAGGTTTGAGTGGATATAAAATTGAGTTGTTGAAAACCTGATTTGACAATGATTAATTTCCAATTAAAGTTTCAGATCGTCACTTAATTCCAATATTTCTATAACATGCTGGGGGCGATTCTCCCAAAGAATCTAAATGTTGAATTTCTGTAAAAAAAAAACTGGAGTAAATCATGTTGGACTTTTCTACAGGAGTTTCAAAATGAATCTCCCATAATCTGTGCACAGCAGAGTACACGAGTGGGAATCAGGTTGGAAATCAGTGGGCAGGGCCGATTCCGGTTGGAGAGGTTGGCAGCATCCCGCTAACGCAGAGATCGGCGCATGCATAGTGGCCCCACAATGTTGGCGGCCAGTATTTCTCCCCCTCCTACACAATATCCTCTCCCCCCAACCCAGTGGACTGACCCCGCCCTAATCTTGACACTCCCCAGCAGGCTGATCCCCTCTCCCCACCCTGATGGCCAGCAGCAATCGCTGTCCTCCCTCTCTCTGTCACTCAGCCCGAATGCAAAGTGCAAGCGGGACTCCCCATCCTCACTCCCACAGCCCTGATCCCCATTAGGC
This sequence comes from Sphyrna mokarran, assembly GCA_024679065.1. Lineage (NCBI taxonomy): Eukaryota > Metazoa > Chordata > Chondrichthyes > Carcharhiniformes > Carcharhinidae > Sphyrna > Sphyrna mokarran. The sequence goes on along the minus strand of JAGIQG010000131.1, from coordinate 42,015 downwards.
CCTGAACCCTTGGGACTGCTCAATGCTCAGTAGGCAATGCCAAGGTATCCTGGACATTACGACTCTGCCCCTTTGGCATTGCCAGTACCCCAGGTTGGCAATGCCCAGGGTATCCCAGCCACGTCCCACCTACTGGGGCCTTGATGTCATCCCCTTCACTCCAGCGGGGTCTGTTTGCCAGCTCCCTGCAACTGGGAAATTAAACAAAACTCTGCGTGAGGAGGTTGGCAGGTCGAGAGGCCAGTGGGCTTGGAAATTTCAGTGCTGGTCCTGCTAATGATTTTTAACCAGATTCAAATGCACATTGTAATAATTTATACAGCTCCACACCGATCTCTGGCACAGAGCTGATCGTGCCTGAAATCCAGCTGCTGGAGACAATGCAGGCTATGGGCCCCAGCGGGGAGCCTGTGAAATGGCTCTGCACCGGTCTCCTGATCTGCGAAGCAGCACAGCGGGCTGGGAGAATCACCCCCACTGATTTTACAGAGGTGATGTTTTAACTCTGATATTAATACTTTCCACTCTGCTCTTATTATAGATATCTCATTAGTAGATCTTGATTATATAGCAGTTGACATAGTTTGTGAACTAGTCAGAGCTCCCAATCTGCTGCAGAAATGGTAAGTGGGATATTAGAGACTGTGTGGGAGCGAAGAGACTGTAATTATTCAGGAGTTTCACTGTTAAGCTACTTAAACTTCACTAGGTTCTCTGACATATTGTGTGCATTAGAAAAGCAACAGTTTTGAACATGGAAAATTCTGCTATTCTATCAGGCTGTTACCACATTATTTATTGGGGAGCCGTTTGGCTCAGTTGGGTAGATGCTTGATGTGGTTTATGTTATAACAACAGCCTGGCGATCGACCCCTGCTCGAATTCAGGACCTCACTCATTATTCTGCCCATGGTGGAGATATAATCTGCCTTTAGAAAGAGAACTCAAAAAAAACTATTTCCCTTTTATAGCGTTTCAGTTTAATCTCGAATAATATTTCAGGGATTGTACACGTGGAGTCAAAAATTATGCTTTGATATCAGGCGTACTATGACAACAAAAAGAAATAGAACAACAAGCCACTTTGCAAAGTGTAATGTGAAAGCAGTAAGCATTCAAAGTTCATTTGAACCGTTTACCAATAATTTTAATGTTTTGATTAATTCTGTGTCTTGTTTCTTTGTAATGCAAAAATGTCACTTGCTTAGTTCTCACACTGACTTCAAACATAACATCTGAGTTAAAGGATTGCTGAGTGGAACAGTGTGCTCTCTTTCACTGCTATTCAGAAACAAGCAGTAGTTTTGCACCAAGCCTAGATATTCTCTTTTCCTCAGATTTCTGCTTCACATCAATGTCCTACTGTGTGATCAGTAGTAAGTCTTATTTATCAAATATTTTCTGATGGCAAATTCTGTTCATGAAATGTGTTAAATTTCAATATTCTCCCCGCGCTGCCCAAGTGTTTAACCCTACATGGGGTAAATCAAAGTGAGGAATTTACAGGCTTATCAGCGAGATGTATATTATCTGGTAGATGATGCAAGGGGAAATATAAGATATTCTTTTTGATCACTGTGAAAAGGGAGAGACAACGAGATATTCACCAATCACATTTTACAATAAATAGATTGTGTTGGAATTTATTGAGAAATTGAGTCAATCAGTGGATTTGGGAATCGTTGGGCATTATCGTTCTAGACTGATAAGATTCCTCACACAAGGTCACTGTGAGACGGTGCTGTTGTTTCAGTGGAAATGAGAAAGCCTGGATTTGGAATGGTCTTCAATATCATGATTAAAACTTAAGTGATTAGAAGATGAAGTTCAGTTTGAAGACGTTACAAATGAGCTTCCCTGAGAATTAGTCCGACACACATTACTCTTAATGGTCCACATTCGTGAGGTGAACAAAATTGAACAAGTTCAGAGCAATACTAGAGTATTAGATGTAGAGTAAATATTATTCAGATAATTAACACTGTGGAGAACAATCATAGGAAAAAAATATACATTTGAGTGAGTGCAGTGAGAACACACGGGCAAACAGTGTTTCATTAAGATCAATGTGTCTCAAATGTAGTTGTTGAGGCTATGTTGATTAGGGGCATCATTTATCAGGAATAATAGACGGAGTGAGAGGGGAACGAGCTTGGTATAATTGGAGGCAGCAAAGTGCCAGGAACCTGGGTTCAATTCTGGTGCTCGGGTGACACCTTGTTGAGTCTGCACATTCTCCCCGTATCTATGTGGATTTCGTCCCAATGCTTCGGTTTTCTCCCACACTCCAAAGATTTGCACGTTAGAATCATTGCCTAGGACTAATATTTGCATACATCAGGCAGTTGTGCTACTCTGCATTCTGCAACGAAGGATGTTCCTTTTTCAATCTGGCTTCCTGAGCCCATCCCTAATTCCCGTGAAAATGTGCTTGTCAGCTGCTTTCTGGACCCGCTGCAGACCACATGGTGTAGTTACAACCACAATATTGATCCAAAGAGAGTATTCTGATCCACTGACAATGATAGGTTTAAGTACGGGGTCAGAGGAGAGCTGGATAGATGGGTACAGAACTGGCTTGGCCATAGAAGACAGGGAATAGCAGTACAGGGGTGCTTTTCTGAATGGAAATCTGGGACCAGCGATATTTCACAGGGATCAGATTTAGGACTTTTGTTATTCATAGTTTATATCAATGATTTGGAGGAAAACGTAGCTTGCCTGATTAAGTACACAGATGACACAAAAAATTGGTGGCGTTGCGGACAATGAAGAGGATTTTCAGAGGATACGCAAAATATAGTCCTACTGGAGACTTGGATGGAGAAATGGCAGATGGAATTTAATCCAGGTAAGTGTGAGATAATGTATTTTGGAAGGTCCAATACATGTCGGAATTATACAGAAAATGATAGAACCTTTGGAATACTGACAGGCAGAGAGATCTAGGTGTAAAAGTCCACCGACCATTAAAAGTGGCAAAGCAGAGGAATAAAGCATACGGCATGTTTTCCTTTATTTTTCAGGCCAATGAGTATAAAAATGGGCAGGTTATGCTGCAGCTATACGGAAATTTAGGCGTCATTCAGAATATTGTGTCTAATTCTGATTGCCACACTACCAGAAGGGTGTGGATGCTTTGGAGAGAGTTCAGAAGAGTTGACCAAGATGTCAACTGGTCAGGAGGGTATTGGTTAAGAGGAGAGGTTGGATAACCTCAGTTTGTCCTCACTGGAATGGTGGAGGTTGAGTAATGGCCTGGTAGAAGTCTACAAGATCATGAGTGTCATAACCAGATGCTCTTTCCTACAGTACATGAGTCAAGTACTAGAGAGCATAGATTTAAGGTGCACGGGGAGAAGTTCAGAGCAGATTTGTGAACAAGTGTTTTTTACATAGAGGGTGGTGAATGTATGGGATGTGCTGTCTGGGGAGGTGGTAGGAACAGGTATGATAGCAGCATTTAAGGGGTAACCAGACAAATACATGAATAGGATGGGAATGGAAGGATACGGACTCCCTACGTGTGTATGGTTTTAGTTTAGGCAGACATCATGGTCAATGCAGGCTGAGTGCCAAAAGGATCTATTCCTGTGCTGAATTTTTTTTCGAACACACAGAGATATTTCCAAGTCAGGATGGTGGGTGACTTGCAGGAAAACATAGTGATGTTGCCCCTGTGACTGCTGCCCTTGTTCTACTGGATGGCAGCAGCCATAAGTTTGGAAAGTACTATTTAAGCAGCCTTGCTGTGCATCATGTAGATGGTAAAACCTGCTGCCATTTTTCATCAGTGGTGGAGGGGATAATTTTTGTGGGTATTTGTCAAACAGTCTACATTAAACTGGCATGTGAGGAATTCCATGTGTGTCACTGAGCTGTACTTACCCAAGTTGAGGGCAGAGAATTCCATCACAATTCTGACTTGTGCCTTGTGGATGGTGGGAAGTGTTTGGGGAGTAAGAGATGATTTTCATGCTGTAGAATTTTTAGCAGCTGACCTGATCTTGTAGTCACACTATTTATATATCTAATCCAGTTCAGTTTCTGGTTAATGATAACCCTCAGGTTGTTGATAGTGGTGATACAGCAAACAGTTATATCATTGATTGTCAAGGGGTGATGGTTATTTCTACTCTTGTTGAAGATAGTTATAGATTGGCACGTGTGTGGTGTGAAATTTACATACAACCTTGTCAGATCAAACCTAGATTTTGTATAGAACTTGCTGCATTTGGACATGAATTGCTTCAGTATCTGAAGAATCATCAATGTTACAGAACATAGAACATTACAGCGCAGAACAGGCCCTTCGACCTTCGATGTTGCGCCGACCAATTAGGAAAAAGCAGTGACCCTCTAACCTAAACCATTCCCCTTTCATCCATAAACTTATCTACTAACCTCTTAAACGCCACCAAACTTGGCGCATCTACAACTGACACAGGCAGGGCATTCCATACCCTTACCACCCTCTGGGTAAAGAACCTACCTCTGACATCTGTCCTAAAACCACCACCCCTTAATTTAAAGCTATGTCCCCTAGTGCTAGCTTTCTCCATCCTAGGAAAAAGTCTATCACTGTCCACCCTATCTAAACCTCTAATCATCTTATATGTTTCAATAAGGTCTCCTCTTAGCCGCCTCCTTTCTAACGAAAACAACCTCAAATCCCTCAGCCTCTCTTCATAAGACCTGCCCTCCATACCAGGCAACATCCTGGTAAACCTCCTCTGTACCCTCTCCAATGCCTCCACATCTTTCTTATAATGCGGGGACCAGAACTGTACACAATACTCCAAGTGCGGCCGCACTAGAGTTTTGTACAGTTGCAACAATGTTACAGAACACTGTACAGTCATCAATGGACATCTCCGGTTTTGAACACTGAGCCTGGTGGTCTGGGTTTGGTTTAATGGGCCATTTAGGATTTTGCTGCTCACTAATTTGATATGTTTACAGTGGGAATGATTTCTCAGGTACAGTGAATCCTTTACACCTGGATCAAGGCCCAACTCTTTACTGAGTTCAGAACATAAGAACTAGGGGCAGGAATAGGCCATCTGGCCCCTTGAGCCTGCTCTGCCATTCAATAAGATCATAGTTTTTTTTTTTTCTTTCGTGGACTCAGCTCCAGTTACCTGCCTGCTCATCATAACATTTACTATTCCTGTCTTAAAAACATTCAATGTGGTTGCCTCAACTGCTTCACTCAGTAGGGAATTTCACAGACTCATAACCTTTTGCTTGAAGAAGTTCTTCCTCAACTCAGTCCTAAATCTGCTCCTTCTTATTTTTAGGCTGTGTTCCCTCGTTCTAGTTTCGCCAGTCAGTGGAAACAATTTTCCTGCTTCGATCTTATCTATTCCCTTCATAATCTTATATTTTTCTACAAGGGTTGCCTTCATTCTTCTGAATTCTAATAAGTATCTTAACAGTCCTCTCAGCCTCTCCTCAAAAGCCAACTCCCCTAACTCCCGAATCAATCTTGTGAATCTCCTCTGCACCCTGTCCAGTGCCAGTATATCCTTTCTCAAGTAAGGTAACCAAATCTCTACATAATACTCCAGATTTGGCCTCACCAGCACTCTATACAGCTGCAACATAACCTCGCTGTGTTTAAACTTCATCCGTGTATCAATGAAGGACAAAATTCCATTTGCCTTCCTAATTAACTGCTGCACCTACAAACAGACTCCTTTGTGATTCTTGCACAAGGACACCCAGGTCCCTCTGCACAGCAGCATGCTGCAATTTTTACCATTTAAGTAACAGTCCATTTTGCTGTTATTCCTACCAAAATAGATGACCTCACATTTACCAACATTGTACTCCATCTGCCAGACCCTCGCCCATTCACTTAGATTATCTACATCTCTTTGTAAACTTTCAGCATCTTCTGCACACTTTACTCTGCCATTCATCGTTGTTTCAACTGCAAATTTTGATACACTACACTTGATCTCAAACTCCAAATCATCTGGGTAGATCATAAACAATAACTGTCTCAACACTGATCCCTGAGACACAGCACCAGTCACTGGTCACCAACCAGAGAAACACCCATTTACCCCCACTCTTTTTTTTTGGTTAGTTAGAAAACGCAGACACACAGGAGCTCTGTACTGACATTCACAGTACCGGGTTTCGGTCAGGTGTGTACGAGACTTCAGAATTAATAGCAATTAACAGCGAAAAGATGTAATGGTCACAGTTCTTTTTTTGGCAAAAAAAAGATAGATCATATAAATTGTAATTTGAAGCTATGTATGGTTGGGTATTAATGACAAAACCGAATCATGCTCTACCCAATTTTCATAGGCTTTAATTTTCAGTATCCCAAATTTTCACAATCTCTTAAAAAAAAGCTCCAATCAGTCATTCAGATTCTCAGAAGTGAAATAGTTTATAATCTCCATTTCCTCTCTTACCTTTCAGGTTACTGGGTAATTCAGATAAACCATGTGCGATATCCATATAATCAAATGAATCAGCACCTGTTTAAATAAATTAAATTCCATGAAATCAGCTCAGTGTAATATTACAGTGATATTGTTTAAATGTGAAATTGAATTCATTGTGATTTTACCGTACCAAGCTCCTGTATTTCTTTCAGTATTTTGTTTAGCTTTGGGACTCCGTGACACATTCTCACAAAGGATTCCCACATCACCCTTCGAGCCCGAGATCCTTTTCCCATCACCAGATTGAGGAGAAGTTTGGAACTGTCCGCCCGGTTTCCCTTCTCCACGAGCTCCGTGACTTTCTATGAAGAATAATAATGAAGAATAATGAGACTCAGAGTGAAAGATAAACAGTGAGAATGAGAAGGAAATGGGATTTCCCAGTTGTTTTCAGCTCAGAAATCAGTCACTGGGCCGAGTCCTGATCCATAATAAACACAGACTGAAAACTCTCTTGAAATCTTGTTCCAATCATTAACAATAAACAAATGAGAATCAACTGAACCAGAACTCAAAAACACATTTCAACTCGTGTGAGGAATCACTGAGAATCTGCAATTTTTATGTGATTAGTTGTTTGTCCTTTTGTATACAACCTGGTGAGGCAGCAATGTAGCACAGTGGTTAGCACTGCTACTGCACAGTGCCAGTGAACCTGGGTTCGATTCCCGGCTTGAGTCACTGTCTGTGTGGAATTTACAGATTCTCCTTGTATCTGCACGCGTTACCTCCGGGTGATCCTTTTCCTCTCAACCCAAAATGTGCAGGGTTAATTTGATTGGCCGTGCTGAAATTGTGCCTTAGTGTCCTGAGTTGTGTAGGTTAGCGGGATTTGTGGGTAAATGTGTAGGGATAAGGCAGTTAGGCCTGGTTGAGGTGCAGACTTGATAAGCCAGATGGCATCTTTCTGCACTGTAAGGACTCTATCATTCTAAGACATTTGATTACTGATTGACAACATGATCCACTTTTTCCACACACTTAAATCACGCTATGATTTACCAGGAAATCCTGATGAGATTGTTGTTTATCCAAAAGGATAATGTGCCTTTGAAATGCTCTTCCTGAAATGGTGGTAGGAATGGAGAGGTGGATGGCGTCTTGTTAAGCCAGGAGTTATGGGTATTGTGGATTGGCAGTCTGCAGATTGGAGGCTACAAACAAATCAGACATGACGTTATCAAAGAGGCAGACTCGAGGGGCTTAACAGCCTCATAATGGCACAGTGGTTACCATTGCTGTCACAGTTTGATCCCAGCCATGGGTGACTGGCTGTGTGGAGTTTGCACATTCTTCCCATGTCTCTATGGGTTTCCTGCAGGTGCTTCTGTTCCCATTGTCTAAAGGTAGGCCTGGGTAAGCTGCTCTTTCAAAGAGTTAATACAGAATGGTGGGCTTCCTTATGGATTGGAGAGTTTGCCAGTCTCCAAAAGACAGATTAGAGCCTGGACATAGAAAGATCAATCTACAGTATTTGATCCTACATGGTGGATTCCAATGATGACACAACTTTCTAATGCTATAAAAGCACCGGCCCAACCCCGTACAGGAAGACGTTGCCTGTCAGCACAAGTTATTTGTCAGCAGCAAAATGGCCTACAAGTTAGATTATAATAGCTAATGATTGCCTTTGGTGAATCTCCCCAGGACTGTCTCTGTATTTTCATATTGGGGCATGCAAGTGGGCCAGCATGGAAGGCAAATTCAGGATAATTTTTCCATAATAAGTAATCAATCCCAGAAAAAAAATCAATCCTGTGGAATTCCTAGGAGCTTTTGCTTCCTTGATTGTGTTTACCTTACCCTCTATAGGGTCTAACCTGTTGCCATCTATCTGGTAACCTAACTAGGTTATTTTAGCTGCTTGGAAGATCATTTCTCCTTCATCAAACACACTCCTGTTTTTGAAATATGCCAGGCATTCCTGTTCTGAAGCCCACGTAACCAGAATGTCAGCTATCTATATTGCTAGTTGGGTTGCCCTTGCAGAATGTTCTCCATGACGCACTGGAAAATGGCACACTGGTGAAATCGAAGGGCAAGGGAGTTTACTTCTATTGTCCCTTGTTCACATTTCTCACATATATCTAGGAGGATTCATCCAATACAAGCTGAAGAGAGACATGGCCTGTGTCCAAGCTGGTGAACATCTGGCCACCTGTTGAGTTAGCATAGAAATCTTTGATTCTGAGCAGGAGTACCTATCGAGTTTGGAAAACCGGCTGAGAGTTTATAATTCCGATGACAAATTGATTTGCCAGACTTAAGCAAAAAAATAAAACCACTACAGGCACCACCCACTATGCTGCCTTCCAACCTATCGTGACAATTCATCTCGAGGCAGCATGACTTCACAAATGTCCTGCTAAGTTTCATCATCCAGACAAGAAATATGTGACAGGTTCCCGACAGGTTTCCCAGCCACACTGAAATGTTATCTCTGGAGTATAACAGAGGGATTCAAGTCATGGTGGTTCTTCCCCTCGGTCTACTACATCAAAAGTTTAAACCAGGGACATACGGCAAGGTCAAACTTTTGAAATCATACTGAATGTCAGGGCCCTGCATGCTGTCAACAATATTACATTTGTTTTTCATCACCTTCAATGTTGCTAACATGAAAATATTAAAATAGGCACTCTGTACACTGTTATCCTAAGTTTCAGGTTTCCCAAAAACAAACATAGGAGCTTTTCATTACTGAAGAAGCAAATTGACGAATTGCAGTCGTGTGCAGAGACTTCTCATCACCAATGCAGTAAGTCTCCAAATCCATTTTCCCATCACCAGAAAGCGTTTATTGAAAATCAAAAGGAAGAGCCACAATCACGAATTAAAGCAAGCGACTCTGTATCCCAGAACTAGCATTCCGGCTAAAGCTTCTGCTCAAGCAGGAAGTTTGTATTTCAAAAAGCCAGCGGGAGATTTAATGACCATCTCCCATATCCTTTATGATGGACATAACACTCGACTACACAACTCATTGAATCAGGGCTCAGCCTCTGGTTTGATTATAATGGTGGAGTGACGGATGTGTGATGCTATTATCGAATAGATTGAGGTGATAAGCAATTTCCACCTAGTGAATCTATTACATTTCGTTGGTGGATGGCATCACATAATACCACACCCACTCCTCAGTTTAAAGAATGCACTTCATCTCCAACACAGACTATGCACTGAGTCTGACCAACACTGTCATGAACAAGTGAATCTGCCACAATCAGTATTTCAGGACTGGAAAGTTCAGTCAGTAATCTTGCTGCCAGGACATTCTTGAGCAGAGAAATTGGACTGTGTTGCCTGTTTTTCTAAACTATTTCAGGGGATAGTGAATAATCAACCATGTCGTACGTATCTAGAAGCACAGGCAGACCAGCTTGAGCCAGGACGGCAGGTTTCCTCAGCTGAAGTGACAACCTGAAGATTGGAGGGTGGCAAATGTTGTGTCTTCATTTTAAAAGGATTGCAGGGAATAGCGTGGGAACTACAGGTTGGTGAGGCTCATATCTGTTGTGGTTAAGTTGTCAGGAGGTTTTTTGAGAGACATGATCTACAGACATTTAGAGACTGATTAGGGACAGTCAGCAATGGATTTGAGAGGGCGGGGCGGGCACGGCCAAGCTGCCACCCCCGGGCGGGGCGAGCGCAGCCGAGCTGTGGGGTATCCAAAAGGATCTCCAGATCCCAAAACTTTTTTTCCAAAAATATATTTTATTCATTAATCATACAATTTACATTTCTTTGAATTGTAAACAGTGCGTAATTAAAACTTTTTCAGCTTACAGTCATAACATTTCAAACTTACAACTATATACATGCCTCAGTAAAATTTATTGTGTGCTGTTATTTCTCAGACTGGTGCACAGTTACGCAGGTCGAGGGTATTCTGCAGTTCCCGGGTCCTCGGTCTGCCTTCGTTAAAGGCCTTATAGTGTGGCCTTTCCCCATTGTGCCTTTGTGGCGGCTGCCCCAAGCTTCAGTGCGTCCCTCAGCACGTAGTCTTTGACCTTGGAATGTGCCAGTCTTCAACACTCGTTCGAAGACAGTTCTTTCAACTGGAAGATCAGCAAGTATCAGACAGCCCAAAGAACGTCCTTCACCGAGTTGATGACCCTCCAGCAGCAGTTGATATTTGTCTCAGTGAGCGTACCCAGAAATAGCCCATAGAGCACAGAGTCCTGCGTCACCGAGCTGCTGGGGACAAACCTCGACAAATGCCACTGCATCTCACTCCAGACCTTTTTTACAAAGGCACATTCCACAAGGACCGTCTCATCAGCCCCACAGCCTCTTCAAGGGCAGCGTGCAGTGCTGCCGAGACCTTGAGCATACATAAAGAACCTGACCGGAGTGCTCTTCTCACCACCAGCCAAGCCAGATCTTGGTACTTGTTTCTAAGTTCTGGTGATGGGGCGTTCTGCCAGATAACACTGACAGTCTGCTCAGGGAACCACCCAACAGAATCCGCCATCTCCTTTTCTCTCAGAGCCCCGAGGACGTTATGCGCTGACCACTGCTTGATTGCCATGTGGTCAAAAGGTGTGTTTGCAGAAAAATTTCTCCAGAAAGGACAGTTGCTGCAGTACAGTCCAACTACTCGGAGCGTTCCACGGTAATGTGGCCAGACCCATCCCCCGAAACACCCAGGACAGGTAGAACCTCAGAAAGTAGTGGCATTTGCTGTTAATGTACCAAAGCACAGCTTAATGCAGCCACACACAAAGATGGCCATCAGGATAACAGCTGCATTGGGAATGCTTTTCACTCCGTTCCTCTGAGGTTTCCCTCTCCTCATACCTGGATCTGGTGTAGACTTAAAGACAGGAATATTATTAGTCAAAAACTCCATTATCAGTACAGCTTGTGATTCCTTGTCTGCTAGTAGATTACCTTGACAGTATCTAGATTTTACCATTATTTTTCAATATATGCTGAAAGTTCTGTACTGATTGAAATAATGCATTCTGCGTTCCTCCCACTTACCCGATGTTCTTGTCCAGTGAAAATCCTTTCATTTTTTAATGATAAGCTGACTCCATCCACTCCTCCTTCCATCGCCTGCTCTAGTCTGTCCCGGTAGAGTTTTGTCAGTTTGAACAGTTGGTAATCATCACAGTTTGTCAGGAACTCAGGGATTGTGGGGTTTGGATCTGTGAACACAAATAGAGAAAAATAAACATGAGTTTCTATCCATGTTGTTACACTTCACTTTACAGTAAGCAACTGAAGCCCCCTGTGAACCATATTATCAAACACCTTCTGGAAGCACACAAACATTCAGTGACAGCATATTGACCTTACCCCTGTAACAAACTTAGCCTGAAATCCATGAAGATCCATTGTTAAAAGAGGCTATCAATTCCAAATATAAAATCAATGTTTTTTTTTTAATTGTTCACGGAATGTGGGAGTTGTTGGCAAGGCCTGAGTTGTTGTTTTCTTTCCTAAATTATTATTGGATGGAAACTTGCAGATAATAGTCTTCCCTTGTCCCTCAAGGGTGACAGAGGTCGTGGATTGGGAAATGTTGATTTATGGTGAGCTATGGTGGGTTGCTGCGTTCTTCCTGTAAATGATGTATATTGCTATCACAGTGCAGTTTCCAGTTGTGCTTTGCAGACTGTGGACTTTGGGGAGGCAGGTGGTGACCTATTGATGTTGATGCTATGTGGATATGTCTGATCGAGGTCTGTTTCTGGTCAAAGTCATTGTGACCAAATATGACGTAAGGCAATGGCATCAGAATGACATTTGGCATCAGAATGGGTTGGGAAAGGGCTGCCAATCCTTTAGTCCTGGGGTAGGAGTAGAGAGGTGAGGGAGTGTGGGTCGAGTCACTTCCAGATGGGTCAGAGACAGAAAGGCTGTGCCTGGGCTAATACATGTACAGTATGTGCAAAATTAGAAACACAAAATTGCAGGACAAAAGCGTCCCAGCAGAAGACAACCCAGAGACTTATTCTTTGAGATTATCATCCTTGCCATTTGATCAGCTGGCATAGCAGAGGAGGAGATCCTTTCTGATGCCAGCTTGAGTTTTGCTGTTCAGTTCTATGGCTCTTAACTTGTTCAGAATATTCCTTGTCATGTGCAGTTAGACAATTAAATTTTCAGCCTGAGTGGGGGACTGTGAGACCTACATCACCTCTAGGATGAGGTGGCTTAATTTAAAATTCAGGCTTCCACCTTTCAGGAGTGAGATCAGAAGAAAGCTTTATACAGAAAGATTCTAATCTATAAATGACGTGAGATGTGAGAGAGAGGGGAGGTAGCTGCCTTTGACATCAAGGGAATATTTGACCAATTCTGGCATTCAGATATCCTGATAGAATTCAAACCAATGAGAATCACAGAAATCTCTCCACTGGCTGGAGTCACACTGAAGAAATAGGAAGGTTGTTGTGAAGGTTGGAGGTGAAGCATCTTTACTCCAGGGCATTGCAAGAATTTTGCAGTGAGGGGCTAGGCCCAATCATCTTCATTAGCCTCATCAATGATCTTCCTTTTATCACAAGGTCAGAAGTGGGGATGTGGGCTGATGATTGCACGATGCTCAGTTCCATTCATGACTGTTTAAATACTGAAGCAGTCGATGTCTCTATACAACACGAACCAGACTGTATCCAGGAATGGGCAAATAAGTAGCAGATAACATTAACACCAAACAACTGCCATATAATCAACATTACCAAGAGCAGACAATCTAGTCATCTCCCGATAACATTTAACAAAATTACCATCACTGAATCTTCCACTGACCATATTCCCTGGGTTACCATCGAGACAAAACTGAACTTGACAAGAATATAAATTCTGTGTCTATAAGGATAGGTAAGAGGCTGGGAATTCTGCAGCAGATATTTCTCATTTCCCGATTCCCCAAAGTCTGTTCACTGTTTAAAATGCGCAAGTCAGTAAAATGATGGAATATTCTTCTCTTGCCCAGAAGAAACCAGCTCTGTTGACATGCAATAAGATTAACACTATTAACGACAAAACAACCTGTTTGATTGGCAACCACTATTGCACCTTTCAAGCCCATGGTCTCTATCCCCCAGCGGGGTGGCATATGTAGAAGAACACTGCCACATGAAAGTTCTCCTCCTCCTCATCCTGACTTGGAATGATATCCCACTTCTTTCGCTATCATTGGGTCAAAATCCCAGGACTCCCTTCCTAATATGCAGTGGGTGTACCTGCTCCACACGGACTGCCAGAGGTTCGAGTCAGCAGCAGCTCATCACCACCTTTCAAGGGAAGATGGGTAATAAATGCTGGCCTTACCAACAAGGCTCAAAACTCTATAATGAATCTGAAAAAAATACCTCATCTACTTTGCTTAAAACACTGGAATGAATCCTATCCCTGATTCAACATTAGATTCCTGGAAATGTCTGGCATGTTTTCGAGAGTATCCTAGTGCTTCACGTTGTTAGTGTACGCTTGACCTGGACCATTTGATGGGCAACACAACAGCTCAGTGACTATCGCTGTGCTGTGCAGATACATGGATTTGGGCCTGTGTCTGTGGGAGTTTGTGTATTCTCCCCATGCTTACATGGGTTTTCTCCGGGTGCTCAGGTTTCCTCCCATATCCCAAAGATGTGCTCTTAGGCTAACTGGCAAAACAAATTCTCCCTAAATTGTCTCAAATTTGGTTTTTAATCCATAGATCTATAAACATAGACAGGGCTCATGGGTAGAGGTGGGAACATCTGGGTGGCGGCACAGGCTTGTTGGGCCGAAGGGCCTGTTTCCCATGCTGTTTTGTTCTATGTTGTTATCTAATTTACTGTAAATTCTGATGCAGATCTGATATATCCCCATTTCCATATCTTTACTGACAATATCATTGTCAGTTTTCACAGGCTCTACATTATTACTGACCATCATCTGTTCTCAAATGTAACCAAAAAAATTGTGTTGATTTAATATCACTTGTAAATTTCATTCCATATTCTCAAAATATGTCTTTTCCATTTGTTGCTGTTCTTTCCAGGCAACAATATCTATACTAATATTGTGTTGTGTAAAAGGGGTGTGAGGAATGCATAACTATGCTAGAGTAAGACAGTGACTGACAGCAGCAAATTAGTTTCAAGTGGGGCTTCAGTGCATGGGACAGAGGTGTAATGTAATAGGAATTATTCTAAGTTAATGAAGTGAACAATCAATTTAAGTTAATTAAATAACACAAGTACCAAAGCATTGATGCTATCTTACACTGCGGAAATGTGGAAGCTTTTGGACAACAAGGCAATTCTTGATAAATACATCTGCAGAAAATATAAGCAGCTGGAGGAAATCCATATCAGGATTACTGATCTGGAAGCTGAAGTGAAGACACTGTGCAACATCAGGCAGAGAGAGAAATAGACAGACATTTTGTTCCAAAAGAATCTAGTGAGAGGGAATGACATTTCATTGCAGTAAAGAGCAAGAACAAAAATGTTGCCCGCCAAGAACAAGGTTGACACAGAAGAATGGGTCTAAGTCTTGTGTGCTACACTTAACTAAACAGGTAGCAGGTAAAAATGTGAAAGTTGATAGGAATTTTTAACAATATTCAAATGGGAAGAGAATGGGTACAGTTGGTGCTGATGCTGTAGAGAGTGACAACGGGAAGCGACTAGTGGATAATAACGAACTACCGATGAAGTGAACATATAATTTGTTGCTGTCTACATTTTAGAGGATACAGAAGCATTCAGTTATAGCTGTAGGACAGCCATTGGGAGAGGAACTTGTTGATGCTGCAATCACGAGAAGGATTGATACTGAACAAACTGCTAGAGCTGAGACTGACAGATCTCCAGATTGAGATGGCATTCATCCTTGGATCACAAAGAGGTGGTTAATGAGGTACTGGATACATTGGTGTTAATTTTCTAAAATTCTCTCGTTTGTGAAATGGTTCCATCAAATGAAAAACATTAAATTTAACCTGTGTATTCAATAAGGGATGAAGGTTAAAAAAGATACTCTAGGCCAGTTGCTTCAACTTCTGTCACAGATAAAGCACTCAAATCGATCATTAAGAAAGTTATACCTGGACACTCAAAGAAACTCAAGGAAATCTGGAAGAGTCAGTATGGAAAGGGAAATTGTGCTTAACTAATTTACTGGTGTTTTTGAAAGTAGCCATACCCCCACTTCCTTTCCTTCAAACTATCACACAACCTCAAACAAACCATTGTTCGCAAACTCCCCAGCCTTCAGAAGAACAGTGACTACAACACCACACAACCCTGCCACAGCAAACCCTGCAAGACTGCTGGATCATTGACATGGCTGCCATCATCTCATGTGAAAACACCATCCACCAGGTGCACTGTACATACACGTGCAACTCAGTCAACGTTATCTACCTGATAAGCTGCAGGAAAGGATATCCCTATGCATGGTACATTGGGGAGACCATGCAGACAGCAGATGAATGAACATTGCTCGACAATCACCAGGCAAGATTGTTCCCTTCCTGTTGGAGAACACCTCAGTGGTTTTGGGCATTTGGCCTCTGATCTTTGGGTAAGTGTATTCCAAAGGGGCCTTCACAACACAAGACAACGCAGAGTCACTGAGCAGAGATGGTAATCAAGTTTCACACACATGAGGATAGTCTCAACTGGGATCTTGGTTCATGTCACACTATCTGTAACCCCCATGACTTGCCTAGGCTAATCTCACTAACTGACTTGACTGGAGACAATACACTCTTTAACCCATGCTTAACCCTCTCTCCACTCACATTGATGTACCTTTGAGATTTGATTGCCTGTGGGGACTCGCGTTCCAGCCATTATTTTGTAAGTTGAGTCTGTGTCTTTATATGCCATGTTTGTGAACTGAAATCGCCTGATGAAAGAGTGGTACTCCGAAAGCTAGTGGCTTTTGCTACCAAATAAATCTTTTGGACCTTAACTGGTGTTGTGAGACTCCTTACTGTGTTCTTTGAAGGATCGGTGGCACTGTGATAAAGAGGAATCTGTAGACGTGCTGCACTTGGATTTCAGAAGCTATTTGATGGGGTGTCATATTAAAGTTTCGTGGAAAATGAAAGATCACAATATAGGGAGTAGCATAATAGTATTGATAGAATATTGGCTGGCTGGTAGAAAACAGTATTTACAAATGGGTTCTTTATTCGATTGGCAGGCTGGTGGAATGATGCAAGCATCTACTTGTTACAACTTTTATGAATGAAATAGTTGAGAGAAGCGAAGGCATCAAGGTTAACTTTATATGTGATACAAACATCGGTAAAAAAGGTTCTTGTGAAGAGGATATAAGGAGGTTGTGCATGGGTGAGTAAGTAAAACTGATTATGGAGTATTCTATGGGAAAATGTGAATCTGTTTGTTTTGGCAGGGTGAATAAAATAAGCAGAATTACAAAACAGAAGAATGACTGCAGAATTCTGATGCATTGGATTTGGGAGTTCTAGTGCATGAGTCAGAAACAAAAATAATTTGCAGGTACAGCAAGTAATTAAAAGGCTAATAGAATAGCATCTTTTATTTTGAGGGGACTTGAAGATAAAAGGATGTTTCAGATTTATAGGGAATTGGGAAGACCAGATCTCAAATGGCAGTTAAACAGCAGATGGAATTTAATTTAGATAATTATGAGGTGATGCATTTTGATGCATTGAACCAGGGCAGGACTCAGTTAATGATAGGGCACAGGGGAGAGTACAGAACAAAGAGATCTCGGGTTACAGGTTCATAGCTCCTCGAAAATAGAGTCACAGGTGGACAGAGTAGTGAAGAAGGCATTCAGTATGCTTGCTTTCATTGGTCAGAACATCGAATACAGGAGTTGGTGAGGCCACACTTGGAATACTGTCTACAGTTTTGGTCACACTATTATAGAAAGGATATTATTAAACTAGAAACAGTGCAGAGAAGATTTACTAGAATGCTACTAGGACTTGATAGTTTGAGCTGGATAGACTGGGACTTTTTTTTTTCCCCTGGAGTGTAAGAGGTTTAGGGGATATCTTATACAGAGTGTAAATTAATGACAGACATAAGGTAAGGTAGATAGTGAACAGCATTTAGCAAATGTGCAAGGTGGATGTATTTAAAACTAGAGGGCATAAGTTTAGGGTGAGATGGGAGATACACAAAACAGACCACAGAGGACAACAGTGACTGGAACAAGCTGCCAGAGATGGCAGTAGAGTCAGGTACAATTTTGTCTTTTAAAAAGCATTCAGAAATTACATGGATAAGATGGGTATGGAGGGATAAGGGCTGAACACAGGTGACTGGAACTAGCTTACTGGTTAACAAAAAAGGGTGGCGTGGAGAAGCTGGGCCAAAGGGCCTATTTTCATGCTGTAAACCTCTATGACTGATGAATATTGTGCCCAGTTAACGAGCTCATTATTTAACAAAGGTATTAGTGCATTAGATGCTGTTGAGAGGAAGTTAACTGAATTGATATCCAGAAGAAGTGGGTTATCTTATGAGGAAACATGAGAAAGACTGGGCTTGTTCCCTTCAGAGTCTAGAAAAGTGATTGAAGCGTATAATATCCGGTATTGAAACCATAGACACGGAAAGGCTGTTTCCGTGGATAAGTCCAGAACTAGGAGATACTATTTTAAAATAAAGTTGTCTTTTTAGGTTAGAAATGATGAGATTTTTTTTTTCTTTCAGAGGGCTGTTGATTTCGAAACACAAATAGATCAGTTATGATCCCACTGAACGTCAGAAGTGCTG
The DNA here is from genome assembly GCA_024679065.1 of Sphyrna mokarran. Lineage (NCBI taxonomy): Eukaryota > Metazoa > Chordata > Chondrichthyes > Carcharhiniformes > Carcharhinidae > Sphyrna > Sphyrna mokarran. Next base: position 23,822 of record JAGIQG010000131.1, on the reverse strand, counting down.
AAGGTGCCGAATGGCCTACTTCTGCTCCTATTTCAGATGTTCATATGAATTGTTTGTTCTCACTTTTCCACTTATCTTTCCATTGTCCTTGATGGGTCCATGGTACAGACCTTAGGGCCCTTTCTTCTGAAGCTGAGAATGAGAAACCCCACTCCTGTTCCAGCCTTGCAGTTTCACATTGACCAGCCTCTTATTTCCCTCCTGACCTGACCCAGAACAGAATAATCCCGATATCACTAACTCATGCTTTGTTTTTTTCACTCCAGTGCTTCAGTTTTAACAGCTCCTCCATGAACATCTTGCTATCTGTGTCACTATTTCAAAACATGGATCTTTTTTGGTCTTTCCTCCGTCTCAAAGACAATCCCACTAGTTCCAGGATATTTTTTCCTCCAGTACGAGGGAGGTAATTTGCCATCTGTGATGGGCCAGAGCTGTACAAGAATCTGTCGATTCTTCTGAAAACAGAATCTTTAACCACTATCACTCCTATTCCAGTGGCCCACGTGTGACGCTGTTACCCAGGAAGACTCTGCTTGAGTCATCGTTTGTCAATCTACCCTCTGAGACAGTGCCCTCAACATGATGTGGAGTGGATGGGGACGAGTGAGAGTACATACGTTCAGTCTCAATTTTCTGTCTCACTCTCACCTCCCACACAGATACATGGTCACTCTTTCTCCTACACACCTCTTCCCACACACCCTCATTGATTCACACATCCCTTCAGTCACTGTTACATCCATGGTCTCATACGAATGACAAACATTCTGTCTTTCACCCTGATTCAATTTTACCCTACTGACCTGCCAAGACTTCACCCACCCTGGCCCTGCCACACATGTTCCCTCCCACCAGGTTCCAGCCTCACAGCAGTTTCCCCACCAGAGATATCTTTGCTTCTTTTTCACACCAGCCTTCAGCACACTGTTCACTCCACCCCAATCATGGATTTTTTCTCCCATTCACACTCACTAGTCAGTCAATAAGCAGCAATGGGAGAGAGATTAGAGGAACAGCTCCAAGCAGAATCTTGATTTGGAATTCAATTGTTTGACAATAATTTGAAAACTGCTTCTGGGGCCGAATAGAGGATCTTCACAAATCACGCCCGGCCTCTGGGTTGAACTTTGGATAAACCCGCTCTAGATAGTGCCTCGCTCCCACTTTCTACTCAATCCCTGTCCTGTTCCCTCTTCCTGTGTGAGCAGCAGACAAGATAGAAATTATTTTGTATTTTTTTGTGTTCCTACCTGTGTCCAATCTCATTCTTTTTGGAGATGTCAAACATTCTTCCCTGTTTGAACCTTCAGCCATGATATTGTCAGACATTCCCTGATTCTGAGACTCTGTAATAAGGATAATATCAATGTTAGGGTCAGGTGTAAATATGAAAATCAGAAGTAGAGCGTTAAGATCTGTTCTGTAAGATATATTTCAAAATATTACAATTGCACATAAGAACATAAGAAATAGGAGCAAGAGTAGACCATCTAGCCCTTCGAGCCTGCCCCGCCATTCAATAAGATCATGGTTGATCTGAAACTGGTTCAGTTCCACTTACTCACCCACTCTCCATAACTCTTTATTCCCTTATTGGTCAGAAATCAATCTATCTGTGACTTAAACACATTTAATGAGGTCGTCTTGATTGCTTCATTGGGCAGAGAATTCCAAAGATTCACCAATCTCTGAAAGAAGCTCCTCTTCAACTCTGTTCTAAATTGACTCCCCCGTATTTTGAGGCTGTGCCCCCTAGTTCTTGTTTCCTTTCTAAGTGGAAATAATCTCTTATATATACATGTTATATATCTCTATAAGATCTCCCAACAACCTTCTAAACTCCAATGAGTACAGGCTCAGAGTACTCAATCCCTCCTCATAAGCTAAACCCCTCTTCTCCAGAATCAACCTGGTGAACATTCTCGGTGTTCAAAGCTAATAAATTCTTCCTTAAATAAGGGGACCAAAGTTGCACACTGTATTCGAGGTGCAGCCTCACCAATACCTCACCAGATGCAGCAATTGTAGCAAGACCCCCCTGCTCTTACATTCCATCCCATTTGCAATAAAGGCCAACATTCCATTCGTCTTCTTAATCACCTGCTGCACCTGCGGACTGGGTTCTTGTGATTCATACACAAGGACCCCGAGGTCCTTCTGCACAATAGCATGTTATAATTTTTCACCATTTAAGTAACAGTCCATTTTATTATTATTCCTTCCAAAGTGGATAACTTCACAGTTGCCAACATTATACTCCATCTGCCAGATCCTTGCCCACTCACTTATCCTATCTAAATCCCTCTGCAGACTTTCTTTGTCCTCCATGCAATTTGCTTTCCCACTCATCTTTGTGTCATCTGCAAACTTTGTTACCCTACACTCAGTCCCCTCCTCCAGATAGTCTGTGTATATGGTAAACAGTTGAGGCCCCAGCACCGATCCTTGTGGCATGCCATGAGTCACTGATTAACAACTGGAAAAACACCCATTTATTTCGATCACTGCTTTCTATTAGATAACCGATCTTCTATCCTCGCAAACACTCCGTGTACCTTTATCTTATGCAGCAATATTTTGTGAGACAATGTATTGAATGTCTTCTGGAAATCTAAATACACCACATCCACCGGTTCTCCTCTGTCAACCGCCCTCGTTATATCCTCAAAAATATCCAGTAAATCAGTGAAACATGACTTTCCCTTCATGAAAGCATGCTGTGTCTGATTGATTAAACCATTCTTTTCCAGATATCCTGCTATTTCTTCCTTAATGATAGATGCCAACATTTTCCCAACTATGAATGTTAAGCTACCTGTAGTTACCTGCCTTTTGTTGATCTCCTTTTCTAAACAATGGCTTTACATTAGCTGATTTCCAATCACAATATTAGTGGCAGCTGTTTCACAAAACACCAGTCACACTCATCAGGTCCCTTGAAAAATCCACCCTTCACCCTTGCAACCCTCCCCATTCCCGTTTCCACTTCCCCTTCCCGTTCCAAAGTCATTGACATGTTGTTATCTCCCAAATCGAGGACCATTTTTGCAGGAGCTCCATACAGTCAAGTTTGCACCCTGCTGCTGCTGCTGTTAAACTCACAAATACTAACCTATCCGACTCTGACAAAAGTCAATGAAGTATCTTATTCACCTGTTCGCAACCTTTAATGTGCTTAACCACGTCATCCTTCTCCAACTCCTGTCTCTTGTGCAGCAGAGTGAAAATACATCAAATGATTCAATTCTTACCTATTACTTTACATCCAGAGAATCAATGACATTGCTTTCTCTTGCCCCCCCCCCCCATACCCCACACACAATTATCTCTATCACTGGCCCTCTTCTATTCCTCATCAACATGATGCCACTCAGTAACCTGGCAGACATTCAAACTTGCAAACTGTGGTATCCAGCTCCACGTTCCCACTGCTCTGAAACTCTGCTTGTAAAATCCAAACCAATTCACACCATGTCTCAGTTCACTCACCTGTGTTGACCAACCTCACTGTCTCACAGCCTGACAACATCTCAATTTTAAAATGCTCAAACTAGTTTTCAATCTCTCTATGGCCCTTCTCTTCCTATTCAAGTAGCAAACATCAGCCCAAGAAATCAGCGAGATCTTTACCTTGCCCAATCTGACAAGTTGTGATTCTTGAGGATAATTTGTCCACAATTCAGGCCAAGTCCTGAGCTCTGGAATTCCCTCCCTAAGCCTCTCGGCTGCTTTACTTTTCCCTTTTCTCAGATTCACCTTAAAAAGATTAACAATCTGATTAAAATTAGTCACCTGTCCAGCTGTTCCTTCCAATGTTTTATGTCTTTCTTTTCCCACTGATTTTTTTCTCTTGTTGAATGTCTTGGAATGTTTTGCTATGTTAAAGATGCTATACAAATACATGTGGCTCCAGATTCTCCACTCGTGTATATGTGTGAGTGTCTGTGTCCCTATACCTGTACCCATTAATCAAACTCAGCTGATGTCCTTTCCTTTCTCCAATATGGAAATGGAAAAGTGATTCAGACGTTTATTTTTTTCAAATCAGAATTCAAAGTTAATCAACAGCAATAATTTACAACCAAGGTTTAAAACCAACAATGTAAGATGTAGTTACCCATTTCATTCTTAATCTCATATTTTCAGTGTATTTTGTGAAAAAAATCCCAAAGTACAAATTCATTCTCCCTTATGAGTCTCTTCAATTTAACACTTCTTGAGGCTCTATAATACAAATCTGGTCATCTGAACAGATCCGGATTTATTCTACCCCAATGACCTGGCGTTGCTACACTGAGCCAGCATCAGTTATTGGGTGAAGCCACATTGATTTTCAAGAGGGCCCCAGAAATTTCTCAGTGCCTCGCAGTGACTGCAATGTAAAAGATATCCAGGAGACTGTGCAGGAGGGGGCAACTGCATCAAGTAAAGGAAAAGGCAGCAAGAAGAAAGGTGAAAGCAATGGAATGCGTCAGGTGTTGAGGGACACACTATGTGAATCATTGCAAATGTTTTGATGTTGTCTGTCACCACTGCAACAAAAAGGAGCTTTTAATGAAGAACTGCAAAGATGCTAAGAGGAAGTCAAAGTGGAGTAAGGAAATTCAAATTTGAAAATGCATGAGTCAGCTAGATATCAGCTGGAAAACTCAGAACAGAGTCAGAAACAAAAGATTCCACATGATTCCATAATATTTCAGGTAGTAATGGATAAGGACAAATTGGCCCTTGGTTCAGGACAAGGGCTAAATACATAGAAATCAGACAGGAGCAGGGGAATGTGATTGTGAGTGGCAATTTGAGGGCAAGTCCAGATCTGACATGTGGGCAGCTTTTAAAGGCCAGTTGACTGAAGTGCAGGGCATGCATGACCCGTAAAAATAAAGGTCAGCAATGGCAGAATTCAGGAGCAATGGATGACAAAGAAAATTGTAAGCTTAGTCAAAAAGACATGCAATATGTTGAGGCACAAAAAACTATGAAGGGACTGTGATGTAGAGAGAAAATAAGAAGAAACTTAAATACCGAATTAAGAGGGCTAAAAGAGGCCATGAAATGCAAACAGGGAGGTGGAAAATACCAAGGCCTTCATTCATGTATTCAGAACAAGGCGATAGCTCAAGAAAGAATAGGCCCAAGGACAATGGAGGAAAGTTATACACGGAACGACAGGACGGCGGTGAAATCCTTAATGAGTACGATGTATCGTTATTCCTCAAGGAGATGGACGTGGAGCATACACACAGTGGCTTGTGCAAGGGTTACTCTTGGATGTTGCTTCGAGAGTTGCCTAGTGTTTCATGCCGTTAGTGAACGCTTAAACTGGACAAACTCATGGACAACACGACAGCTCAGTGATTATCATTGTCTGCTGTGCAGTTACAGGAACCCAGGTCGGATCTCTGGCTTGGATCAATGTCTGTGGGAGTTTACACATTCTCCCCGTGCTTGCATGGGTTTTCTCCAGGTGCTCCGGTTTCTTCCCGCATCCCAAAAACATGATTTTTAGGCTGATTGGTGTCAATAAATTGTCCCTGAATTGAATCTCCCTTAATCTGGCGCACATATAATTCTCTAAATTTCCACCCCTTTATTGTGGAGTCCACTAGAGGTAGACAAAACATCCACGATCGATGAAAGACTTGAATAAAGCACTCACTGAGTGTTAAATTGGGTGGCACGGGCTTATAGGGCTTGTAGCAGTTTATTTTAATGACATCTAATTACAGGGAAAACTGAGGAGGAGCACCTCAGCAACCCTGAATCAAGTGTTAGAGTCTTCAGAGACAGCATTGCATCTACAGCACAGCATGGGAATTTTCCAGCACAAAGTGTGGAATATCTCGGTCACAAAATCAGAGTGCAGCATTCATCATTTGTGTAGGAAGAAGCTCCAAGAACGTGTCTGAGCTCAGGTAATTTTTGGGTTTAGTTAGCTACTTTCCAAGGAAATTAACCACAATTAATTTAATCTCTCCTCATAGCAACAGTTTTTTAGCCCTGGCAACAATCTTGAAACCTCTTCTACATTCATTCCACAGCAATTCCATTCTTACTATAATATGGTGACAAGAACTGCACATTATTTTTCAGTTGTGGCTTCACCAGTATTTTGTCCAATTCCAACATTACATTCTTACTTTTGTATTCCATACCGCGTACAATGAAGGAAAACATTCCCTATGCCTTCTTTACAACACTGTCTACTTGAACTGCTATATTTAGGCACCGGTGTACTTGTACACATAATCACTCACTTCATCTACCCTCATATTCCCATTTATTGTGTAATTTCTGTAACTTCTTTACCTCCCTAATTACATAACTTCAGACATTTCTGTATTAACATCTGTCTGCCATTTCACCGCCTACTCCACCAACCCATCTATATAATTTCAAAATTATAGCTATGCTCTACACTATTCACTACTTGACCAATATTTTGCCATCTGCAAATTTTAGACTCCCCTACTCAAGGGTAGGGGAGTCTAAAACTAGAGGGCATAAGTTTAAGGTGACAGCGGAGAGATACAAAAGTGTCCAGAGGGGCAACTTTTTCACACAAGGGTAGAGTGTCTGGAACAAGCTGACAGAGGTAATAGTAGAAGTGGATAAAATGTTACCTTTTAAAAAACCATTTGGATAGTTATCGTGGCTATCGATATGGGCCAAATGCGGGCAATTGGGATTAGCTTATGGGTTACAAAAGAAAATAAAGGCGCCATGGACAAGTTGGACCGAAACGCCTGATTCTACACTGTAAACCTTTATGACTATCACCCTATAATTTCCAAATCATGACACCATGTTCATTTCCACATTGTTAATCTGTAACACAAACTGTAAGGAGTCGCAAAAGCATGCACTGTGGAACATTTTATCCAGTTTGTCACATTGCACTGTACCCCATGGGTTTTTACATTTTCCACAGTTCAGCCATATGGGATGTTGTCAAACTCCTGGCTAAGTTCCACATACACAACAAACACAACACTACCTTCATCATCCCTTCTTGTCAAGCCGTCAAAGAATTCAATGAAATTCGTGAGGCAAGATCTTCCTTTGACAAATCCACATTAACCACCCCTGACAAGTCCATGTTTTTCTACATGACAATCTGCTCACTCAGGATTATTTCCAATAATTTGCCCCTCACCAATTTAATGCTAACAGGCCTAGAATTGTTTGGCATTTCCCTCAACACCTTTTGTAAACATTTGAATTAAGTTCAATTGTTTAAAAAAGGAATGGGGTGGCCCGGTAGTACAGTGGTTAGCACTGCTGTGTCACAGCCCCAGGGACCTGGGTTCGATTCCCGACTCGAGTCACTGTCTGTGTGGAGCTTAGACATTCTCCTCGTGTCTGTGTGTTCTGGTTTCCTTCCACAGTCCAAAGATATGCACATTAGGTTGATTGGCCATGCTAAAATGGTCCCTTAGTGTCTTAGTATCCCTTAGGTTAAAGGGATTGACGGATAAAATATGTAGGGATAAGGGGGTAGGGCCTGGGTGGATTGTGGTCGGTGTGCAGATTCAATGGTCCAAATGGCCTCTTTCTGCACGATAGGATTTCTATGATTCTATGATTCTAGGTTTCTTCAGCCCACAATTATCTTCTCTATATGTAGTGATGATTGGAAAATCATTATCAGAATAGTCAATGAGATGTTGGCCCAGCTGAGAAATACGGACTGGAATTCTATATGTTGGGTGGTTGGAGGTGGGTGCACTGAGCTGCAAGTAAGGCAGTGTCGTATTCATCAGCTATTGGGGGAGGGGGCAGTTATGTTGCCCTATACTGGATGGAGGGAGTAATCTTGTGGCAGAAGGAAATCGTTTTGTCCATGGACCTCCGAGAGTCTAGTGGAAATTGGGTTTGGATGTAGTGTGGGACCCATGGAGAATGTTAAGACTTTGGATGGTTAAGGAAGTTGCTGGGGGATGGGTAGTCATGGGGATGGTCAGTAAAACGCTTGGACAGGAGGTGTTCAGTGTGGTGTTGTCAGATGATGAAAAGGTTGCTGTGGAGTGTCATATTTTCAATGACTTCGTTACGTAGTGAAGATCGGTCAGATTGTCAGCCGGGTCAGTCATTAGGACAGTCAAGTCTTTGGACGGTGGTCAGTGGAGAGGCGGGTTGCAGTGGGATGTTCAGATGGTCTAGATGATCAGTGGGTATTGTAGCCAATAATGAATGGTGTTCAATGGCACTTAGTCAGCGACAAGTTGACTGAGGGATAATTAAATTTGTGGTTGTGAGGAAGGGAGGTGGGGTTTCCTCAAGGGGCTCACAATAACTCACATGATAGTGTCTCGGTACGCAGGCGTAGTCTGGTGGGGTCGCATGGAAGACCCAGTCAAAAGAGCTCTGTAGATCAGATGGTTTCCCTGGGATCCAGTGGAATGTTGGAAATAGTGAAGTCGGGACGTGGCGGGGGCAACTAATATTATGTGGGTTTGGCCAGAGGGGATCGAGTCAAGATGTTAGAAAGTTAGATATGGAATAACATGGAGTGTCATGTTGGTAGGACAGGAAGCCATGTGTTATCAATAGGTAGTCAGATCAGAGAATGGGGTCTCAAGGAGTCAGTCCATTGCTCCTATTGAGTTATTTGCTACTGGTGGATGGTCTGTGGATCTCTCAATCACAGTGTTATCGATAGATGCCTCAGTAACATAGTTAGATCTAAATTTGCAGTGGATTTCATCCTTCTAAGTGATGACTATTGTAAAGCAGTCTGAACAATCGGAAGTTTACAATTTACATCACAATATCTGATTCCATTACAGAGCGATGGCTCAATAAAAGATTGAACTTCTCGGGCAATCGTCACACAAGATTTACCGGGGGAATTCTGGGGTGTGGTTGTGGGTGACCCCAGCATTTTTTTTTGAGTATGCCCAATTAGGATGTCTCAGAGTGCGAAAAGTATGAGCCCGAATTGAATGAACCTAAAACATTAGTTTAACCTTAAGCAGGAATAATGAGTTGAACATTGGAGACGTACTTAAGAAAGAACATAACCTGTTCAGAGAGGTGAAGAAAGTGTTGATAAAATGGTACCAGAAATGACGAACTTCGGTTACATTGGTAACATTACATTCAATTACACTGGCAACATAGAGAACAGCATTAAGAAATATTTTCAATAGATGTTTAAAGTTCTGAGTGTTTTAGACGAAGTACAAAGAAACTGTAATTATTGCTGGGAGAATTGAAAATCTTTGTCTCAATTTCGCTGATGTCTTCCAAAGAAAACAAATCAATTTGAAGGAAACAGAGTGATAAGGAAGGCGGGGTGTTTGGGGCTAGATGGATTGATGCTGCACTCTCCAGCACAGACTCACTGACATTCTTTAGTGCTGTTAACCATTCAATAAATCTAGGGGGCCATTCTGTGAAATGCTACAAAGGTTCATGCTTTTTAAATCAATGTAATAGTTGTTAATATATTTTGGGTTCTTACCTTGTGCCGCAGTTCTTGATTCTGGTTCCAGAGAGTCCTGATAAATTAGTGTAGTGCATACAGCAGATTATCAAACACACCCTAGGTAAAGATTAATTACATGTCATGGTCATAAACAAGACCTTCAGCTTGATCAGCACAAACCATTAACACATTGTACATTTATGTAGAGCTGGATCCGAATTAAATGGTGTATCATTTTAATTGAATATTCTGATTATTTACTGATCAATTTTGACAAGGGTGTTCATTTTGTGTGCCTATTGATATTGATTACACCCCCGCCACCTTTAGACATAGAGAAACTGGCTGTGATTTTTTTTTTCTCCCTTTTTATTACCTACTGTGTAACGTCTTTATTATTGGACTATCAACCTTCAACGACAGCAAAGTTCAAAATTCAAGTATTGTTGGTTTATTGGGTTCAGACACTAGAGGATAGGAAATATTGAGATTTACTGTTAAAATATCTTCATTTTCAATCTCTAGATTTTTGCTCTATTTTGCGACAATTCTATACATGTAAATGCAATTTATTGATATTGTTGATCCATTAATCTCGGTACCCAGGCTTCTATCATATTCTACTGCTCTGAACTTGTAGATTAAGATTAAGAGCAACACAGCACGGGAAACAGGCCCTTCGGCCCAACGAGCCCGCGCCGCCGTCATAACTATATAGTAGCAAATCCATTATCCTATTATATTATTCCTATATAATAATATATATATTATTCCTAATATGGAAAATTCTCACTATAGGGACAATTTGTTTCCCAATCAGCCTAAGAGCGAATTTTTGGGTTGTGGGAGGAAACCGGAGTGCCCGGAGAAAACCCACGCAACCACGGGGAGAACGCGCAAACTCCCGCAGACACCGGCCCAATTCCAAGTGTCTGCACAGCCACATCGATAGTCTCTGAGCTGTCATGGTGCCCTTCAGATGGTCCACATAAAGCACTCATTTACGACATGAGGTACCAGGCAACCCATGAATCAACATCCAAGAGCTGTACTCGCACCACCTGCCGAATGCATGCTCAATGTTGGTCAAGTATGGACCGAATTACCTGTGGAAAAAAGCCGTAGTTAAACAGTCCTACTATATCCCTCTATCTGCATATCGCTCATGTGGCTGTCCAAGAGACCCTTAAACAGCCCCAGCGTGCCTGCTCCCACCACCTTACTCGGCAGTGCATTCCACACCCCCACTACCCGTTGTGTGAAAAACTGCCCTCTAATATTCGTCCTATACATAGTCCCCCTCACCCTATGGCCATGACTCCTCGTCCTATCCATTTCTAAAGGCGGAAAAAGTTTACCTCCATTTACTCTATCTATACCCCTTATAATCTTATACACCTTTATGAGATCCCTTCTAAGCCGACGTCTTTCAAGGGAAAACAACCCCAGTCTATCTCATCGTTCCTCATAAGACAGTCCTTCCATACCAAGCAGCATCCTGGTAAACCTCCTCTGCACTCTCTCCAAGGACTCCACATCCTTCCGATAGTACGGCGACCAGAACTGGACGCAGTATTCCAAGTGAGGCCTAATCAAAGTTCTATACAACTGCAACATCAAACTCCTACTCTTGTATTCTATACCCTTTTCTATGAAAGCTAACATACTATACGCCTTCTTTATCACCTTCTCCACCTGTGAGGACACCTTCAGAGACTTGTGAACCTGCACCCCCAAGTCTCTCTGCGTCTGTATGCTCCGTATAGTTTTACCTTTTATTCTATTACTCTCTTCTACATTTTTCCGGCCAAAATGCATCACCTCGCATTTATCCGGATTAAATTCCATTTGCCATCTATCTGCCCAGTCAACCAACCTGTCTATGTCCTGTTGCATTGCCTGTTGTATTACGGTTTTAAAAAACGGTACATTTTCTGCCATTGATTATTCTCCAGCAATTATAGATTAATGAGGAAAATGTCTCAGAATGGTCTCTTGTTGGTTATCTGCACTTGTTTTTATTTCATAGCCTGAGATGTGATCAGAAATATAGTATCCAATTAGCCTCAATACTTGATAATTGGCTGTGTCTGCTGGTTTCATTTTTTTGGAATGGAATCAGTCAAGTTGTCGTATGAGAGAACAGATCTACCAGAGAGATTGGCAGTGTTATCGCAGGAGAGGTGGTGACAGTCCTCAGAATTGAACTTCTCGGGCAAAGTCGTGTAACCCTGTCTAAAGTACCTCTATCCTGTTGTAGGGATATGTTTGGATACCTCATAGTTAGGATGTCCCCAGCCCCACACTGCATGTCAGATATGACTTGCTCAGACCTAAGAGTTTACGATTAAATTTTATGAAACTTTGCTCCAGCTTCAAACGGAAATATTGCCTCGAATAAAAGACACACACTTGAGGGAACCTGTAAGGTTCACAGAGAATGAAGAAGAAAAATGGAAAATCATATATGGATGAAGGAACTCAGTTGCACGATTCGTGTCGGCACATGTAGCCGGGGGGGGGGGAGGTTGATAGACGGTTTCATGTGATGTTACAAACACTGAACAATTTAATATTAATTGCAGATAAACTGTTTCCATTGTTAGAAGGATTAGGAAACATTTATGCCCCATTTCACCTTGTTTAAACAGAAACAAATAAGTATTGAAGGAAAGGATGAGAGGGTAGATGGACAAATAGGGGATAGATGGACTGTCTGGATTGTTCTCATGGAAAACTAACACGGACACACTGACCTCTTTGAACTTTCTAATCTATGGATTTCTGGAACTATTGCACCAAAACTCGAAATTGTTCAGGTTCCCTACATTAAAACAATGCAAAGGCGGTGAGAATATTCTGGGCTCTTACCTTGAGCAGCTGTTCCCACTCCTGGTTCCAGAAAGTCTGAACAAATTGGTACAATGGATTCAACTGCTTATCAAACACACCTTGGATAAACATTAGTTACACACAGTCATAAATATGACTTTCAGCCTGATCAGTGCAAATCCTCATCACACCTTTCTCTTAATGCCAGCTGGCTTCGAATTAAACAGTATAGTGAATCGTTTCAATAAATCCTTAACAATTTAAATGAAGACATTCATTATATGTGCCTGATGATGAGTATTTTCCACAGATCTTTTTAAGACCCCGAGATAAACAGTCAGCAGTTGTTAGATTTGATACTTTCCTTATTTTATTACCCACTGTATAATGTTTTTTTTATTATTTGACTATAAACGTCCAGAGAGAGCAATGTGCATAGAGCATTGTTTCTTTATTGGGTTCAAACATTAGAAAGCAGGAAATGTGTTCAAATACGTGTTTAAAAAAAAAACTTTTGCTTTTAACTATTAGATTTTTCGTTCTGTTTTGCTATAATTTTATCTCCGTAAACGAAATGTATTTATAGCTTGGCTCGATTTATCTCGTTATCAGGTTTATATCATATTACCTCATTTATACAGCCTTGAATATATCCAGTTTCCTTCATAAATTATTTTACCAACAGCAGAGTAATGACTGGAATGTCCTGGAGATGATCCCTATTTAGTAACATTCAATATTTCTGTTTTTTAAGCCTTCGCTCTGAACAATAATATTACAAGAAGTTAAATTCAATATTTTGTTATTATTCTTGCCTGCGGCTTACATATTTTGGAATGAAATTACTGAATGTCTATCCCAGCAGAGTGCAAGTCCACCAAAGACTTAAGAATTGAACATCCCAGGAGATTAGCATTTAATGCTCTATGAGAACCTCTGGGCCTGGGTGAGGATATAAGAACATAAGAAATAGGAGCAGGAGTAGGTCATCTAGCATCTCATGCCTGCCCTGCCATTCGATAAGATCATGGCTGATCTGAAGTGGATCAGTTCCACTTTCCCGCTTTCTCCCTATAACTCTTAATTCCCTTGTCTATCAGAAACCTATCCACCCGTGACTTAAATATGTTCAGTGAGGGAGCCTCCACCATTTCAATGGGCAGATAATTCCAGAGATTCACCACCCTTTGAGTGAAGAAGTTCCTCCTCAAATCTGATCTAAACTGAGCCCCTCCCTCCTTATTTTGAGGCTGTACCTTCTAATCCTGCTATCTTTTCAAAGTGGGAAGAACCTCTCTATCTGTACCTTATCTATCCCCTTCATTATCTTATATGTCTCTATAAGATCCCCCCTCAGCTTCTAAACTCCAATGAATACAAACCTAGTCTATTCAATCTCTCCTCATAGGCTAACCCCCTCATCTCCGGTATCAGCCTAGTGAACCTTCTCTGCACTTCCTCCAAGGCCAATGTATCCTTTCGCAAATGCGGCGACTAGAACAGCACACGGTACTCCAGCTGAGGCCTCACCAGCATCCATTCAGTTGCAACAAGACCTTCCTACTTCCCTCTAGCTATAAAGGCCAACATCCCATTCGCCTTCTTGATTAACTGCTGTTCCTGCAGACCTGGTTTTTGCGATTCGAGCACAAGGACCCCAGGTCCCTCTGCACCATAGCTTGCTGCAGCTTTTCATCCTTTAAATAATAATTCCTCCTACTATTATTTCTACCAAAGTGGAAAACCTCACAACGTTCCGAAGAGTCAAGGAGGTTCTGGTAGGACAAGGGAACCATGGTGCACAAAGGTTGTAGTGAACCTCGTTAGGAAGAAAAAAAAAGTATATAAAAGGTTCAGAGAGCTAGGAGATATTAGGGATCTAGAGGAGTATAGGGTGTTAAGAAGGGAGCTTAAAAAGGAAATTAGGAGAGCCAGAAGGGTCATGAGAAGGCCTTGGCAGGTAAGATTAAGGAGAATCCCAGGGCCTTCTACAAATATGTGAAAAGTAAAAGGATGAGAAGAGAAGAGATAGGGCCTATAAAAGGTGAAGGGGGAAAAGTCTGTGTGAAGCCGGAAGAAATGGCAGAGGTGCTTAACGAGTACTTTGCCTCGGTATTCACATTGGAAAGTGAACTGGGAGATTGCACTGCAGGTTTGAGGCATACGGAAAAGATTCAGTATGTGGATGTTAGGAAAGAGGATGTGTAAGACCTGTTAAATTCTATCAAGATAGGCAAGTCGCCGGGACCGGATGGGATGTACTCCAGGTTATTGTGGGAGGTGAGGAAAATGGTTGCAGAGCCCTTGGCGATGATATTGCGTCATCCATGGAAACGGGAGAGGTTCCGGAGGATTGGAGGATTGCAGATGTGGTTCCTATCTTTAAGAAAGGGAACAGGGATAGTCTAGGAAATTATCGACCGGTGAGTCTGACTTCAGTGGTTGGTAAGCTGATGGAGAGGCTTCTGAGGGATAAGATTTATGAACATTTGGAGAAGTTTGAACTGATTAGAAATAGTCAGCATGGTTTTGTCAAGGGCAGGTCATGCCTCACGAGCCTAGTTGAGTTCTTCGAAAATGTGACTGAACACATTGACGAAGGAAGAGCGGTGGACGTAGAGTACATGGACTTTATGAAGGCGTTTGATAAGGTCCCCTATGCAAGGCTTCTGGAGAAGGTGAGAGGGCATGGGATCCAAGGGGCTTTGGCCTTGTGGATCCAGAACTGGCTTGCCGGCAGAAGGCAGAGAGTGGTTGTGGATGGGTCTTGTTCTGCATGGAGGTCAGTAACCAGTGGAGTGCCCCAGGGATCTGTTCTGGGACCCCTGCTGTTTGTCATTTTCATAAATGACCTGAATGAGGAAGTGGAGGGATGGGTTAGTAAGTCCGCCGACGATACAAAGGTCGGTGGTGTTGTGGATGGTCTGGAAGGATATCAAAAGTTGCAGCGGGACATAGACAGGATGCAAGGCTGGGCGGAGAAGTGCCAGATGGACTTCAATGCGGATAAATGTGTAGTGGTCCATTTTAGCAGGAATAATGGGATGAAGGGGTACAATATAAGGGGTAGGAGTCTTAGCGATGTTGTAGAGCAGAAGGATCTCAGGGTCCGGGTCCATAGGATCTTAAATCGGCCTCACAGGCGGAGGAAGTGGTCAAGAAGGTGTACAGTGTACTGGCTTTCATTAATTGAGGAATAGAGTTTAGGAGTCAGGAGGTAATGATGCAGCTCTATAAGACTCTTAGAAGGCCCCACTTGGAGTATTGTGCGCAGTTCTGATCGCCTCATTATAGGAAGGATGTAGAGGCTATTGAAAGAGTGCAGAGGAGATTTAGAACATAGAACATAGAACACTACAGCACAAACAGGCCCTTTGGCCCACAAGTTGTGTCGAACACATCAAAACCTACCCAGCCATAGACCTATCTATAACCCCCAATCCCATTGGATCCCATATACTCATCCAGAAGTCTTTTAAAAGACCCCAGCGAGGTCGCCTCGACCACCACCGACGGCAACCGATTCCATTCACGCACCACCCTCTGAGTGAAAAACTTTCCCCTTGCATCCCCTCTGTACTTGCTTCCCTGCACCTTAAATCTGTGCCCTCTCGTCGCGACCATTTCAGCCCTGGGAAATAGTCTCTGAGAGTCCACCCTATCTATTCCTCTCAACATCTTGTAATCCTCTATCAGGTCACCTCTCAACCTTCTTCTCTCAAGGGAGAACAGTCCCAGCTCCCTCAACCTGTCTTCATAAGGCATGCCTCCCAATCCAGGCAACATCCTTGTAAATCTCCTCTGCACCCTTTCAATAGCTTCACGTCCTTCCTATAGTGAGGCGACCAGAACTGCGCACAGTACTCCAAGTGTGGTCTGACAAGTTTCCTATAAAGCTGCAGCATTACCTCCTGACTCCTGAAATCAATCCCTCGATGAATGAAGGCCAGTACCTTTAGGGATGCTGCCTTCGGGATATAGGGATGCTGCCTGGATTGGGAGGCAGGCCTTATGAAGATAGGTTGAGGGAGCTGGAACTCTTCTCACTGGAGTGAGGTCTCCAGTGAGAGACCTAGGTTGAGAGGTGACCTGATACAGGTTTATAAAACGTTGAGAGGAATAGATAGGGTGGACTCTCAGAGACTATTTTCCCGAGCTGAAATGGTCACTATGAGACGACACGGATTCAAGGTGCAGGGAAGCAAATACGAAGGAGATGTCAGGGGTAAGTTTTTCACTCAGAGGGTGGTGAGTGAATGGAACCGACTGCCGTCGGAGGTTGTTGAGGCAAACTCGCTGGGGTCTTTTAAAAGACTTCTGGATGAGTATATGGAAACGAATAGGATAGGGGGTTACAGATACGTATGTGGATTGGTAGACGTGATCAGCGCAACTCGTGGGCCGAAGGGCCTGTTTGTGCTGTATTGTTCTATGTTCTCACACTTGCTAACACTATATTCCATCTGCCAGGTCTTCGCCCACTCACTCAACCTATCCAGATCTCTCTGCAGTCTTTTCACACCCTCCACACAATTTGCTTTTCCTCTTATCTTCATGTCATTAGTAAATATCATTACCCTACCCTCAGCCCATTCCTCCACATTGTCTATGTATATGGTAAACAGTTGATGTCCCAGCACCGATCCCTGAGGCACTCCACTAGTCAACAGCTGCCAACCAGAATGGCACTCATTGATTCAACTCTCTCCTTCCTATCAGATAACTAATCCTCTATCCACGCTAAGACCTTACCCCCAACTCCGTCTACCCAAACCTTTTGCAGCAATTTTTTGTGAGGCACCTTATCAAACGCCTTCTGGAAATCTAAAAATACCACATCCACCAGTTACCCTCTGTCGACCATACTAGTCACATCTTCATAGAAATCCACTAAATTCGTCAAATTTTCTGAAGGACATCTTCAGATGACTCCATACTTAGGGTACCCCTGAATGTCAGACATTATTTTTTGAACCACAAGAAATTATGATGAAATCATAATCCTTCCACACCATAGTTTCTCAAACTCATGTTCAGTTCATTTTTACCCTCTGATCATTTTAGATAAAGATGTGAATTACATCGGGGCAGGACTGCAACTGCTGCCCTTGGAAAGTACTTGATAGAGTGATTGGCCAGGCTTTAAATTAATTTGGCAGGGGGACAGGAATTAGTGTGACTATTCGAGGCTGGGTAAACAAGAACGAGTGGAAAATACAGCAAGGTGAATAATAACAGTGAAAGGCAGATAAATCAAGAGCCAGAGACAGATAAGAGCACAGTAAACATTGTAGGAACAGTATAACAGACTTTATAATATTTACCATAAGGTGTTGTATGTGAATGTTTGGAGGATCCCAAAACATCATGGAAGATTTAGCTGTGTGGATAGATGTAAATGGGACATGATATATTTTATATTGCAGAGACAATGCTCTGAGATGGTGACCAAGGATGGGAAATAAGCATTCAGGTGCATTTGGTGTTTAGGAAGGAACGCAAGAAAGGAAGAGATGGTGCAGTTGCATTGTTGATTGAAGAAGTTATTGATATGATCTTGAGGAAATATATTACCACAGATAAAGGCATATAGTTTGGGAAGATAGGGTGAAATATTTCCCTTATAGAAGATTCAATAAAAAGAGAGGAAAGATGTTACATAAGAAGAAGGAGTTTTAGGGGGGGATTTGAGAAGAACTGTTTTCATCCAGAGGGTGATGGTAACCTGGAAACTCACTGCCTGAAAGGAGGGAAGACGGTGGGGGAGCTCTTAACATTTTGACATTTGATGAGCAATTGAAAAGCCATAACAGAGGTGGCTACAGGCCAATAGCTGGCAAGTGAAAGAGAATAAATAGGTGCTTGATGGCCGGCAGAGACAAGATGGGCCAAAGTGATGTACAAGTTACAAGTTACAAGTGGTGTACCTCAGGGGTCTGTTTTGGGGGCCCTGCTGTCTGTAATTTTTCTAAATGATCTGAATGAGGGATTAGTAAATTTGCGGATGACACCAAAGGCGGTGGAGTGGTAGATAGTGAAGAGGGGTGTTATAGTTTGCAGAGAGACATGGACAAGTTGCAGGGCTGGGCCGAGAGGTGGCAAATGGAGTTTAATGTGGAAAAGTGTGAGGTAATGCACTTTGGCAGGAATAATAAATGTGTAGAGTATAGGGCTAATGGTAAGATTCTTAATAGTGTTGATGAACAGAGAGATCTTGGTGTATATGTGCATAGACCCCTGAAAGTAGGCAATCAAGTCAATAAGGTTGTTAAGAAGGCATACGGAGTCTTAGCTTTTATTGGTAGGGGGATTGAATTTCGGAACCGCAACGTCATGTTGCAACTGTACAAAACTCTAGTGCGGCCGCACTTGGAGTATTGTGTGCAGTTCTGGTCCCCACATTATAAGAAAGATGTGGAGGCATTGGAGAGGGTACAGAGGAGGTTTACCAGGATGTTGCCTGGTATGGAGGGCAGGTCTTATGAAGAGAGGCTGAGGGATTTGAGGTTGTTTTCGTTAGAAAGGAGGCGGCTAAGAGGGGACCTAATCGAAACATATAAGATGATTAGAGGTTTAGATAGGGTGGACAGTGATAGCCTTTTTCCTAGGATGGAGAAAGCTAGCACGAGGGGACACAGCTTTAAATTAAGGGGTGATAGTTATAGGACGGATATCAGAGGTAGGTTCTTTACCCAGAGGGTGGTTAGGGAGTGGAATGCCCTGCCTGCGGCAGTGGTAGATGCGCCAAGTTTAGTGGCGTTTAAGAGGAAAGTTGATAAGTTTATGGAAGAGAAGGGAATGGTTTCATCTGGAGGGTCATTGCATTATTTTCATAATTGGTCGGCACAACATCGAAGGCCGAAGGGCCTGTTCTGCGCTGTAATGTTCTTTGTTCTATGTTCTATGTTCTAAAGGGTCTCTTTCTGTATTGTGAAGCAGGATGAGTCTGTTACTTAATAATCTAATCCCCAACTTTCTGCCCATTTTGGTAGTCTTTTAATCAGCACTTCGTAGGCAATCAGCTGCTGATTACATTTAACAAAAGACTGCCGCCCAATATATCTGAAAACTATTCGACATTGGATTGACATGTGATGACACTTAGAGTAAAACTATGTTAATCTCGGCCTATGGAATCGCACCGCTTTTTAGATTTAACTAACCTAAACATATAAATCCCAAGGGCACCTGGCCAGTTATTTGTTTGCATTTTATTGCTCTCAAAACTTGCTCTAAATACTCAGTTCGCTGATTAATAATTATGCGGGAATATATTTTGGTTCAATGAACATCCAGCTCCAGAATTATTGTTCTAAATTTAATATTCAACAGGCTGGGGATAATTTCGTGCCTGAACATCCCGTCAGGAATTTGCCAGTGTGAGTACGAGCAAATGTTTCACAAGAAAAGCACAATTCTAATTTCCTGGGCTTCAATGTGATTTCTGAACTCAAATTTAGTTCCTCGTTATTTATCCTCACCAGTACTTCAATGTTCTGACCTCTGCAACCCAATCTGTGTCTTGAATTCTCTCCAATGCCTCCCCATTTCCACGCATTAAAACAAAGCGACCCTTCACTAAACTAATTCCTTTTTCAGGATTGAACGTATCATGTGAACAGGTATCGAGTTGTAAGGAGGAAGACGAACACACTGAATCATAGGAACGTAGGATAGAAGCAGGGCAGAGGTGGAAATAAAACCACTCCTGACCTCTAGGGTTTAGCCAGCAAAACACTTACACAAAGCTTTTACCCCAGAAAGGAAGCAAACTGCTTCGTGTAGAGCAGAATTTCTAACAACAGGAGTAACAGAAATACTATATTTAAGTCTGGATTCCATATCAAAATAAAACAAAGTGAATCCTTAGATTCTTCTGTGAAGGACTTTGACATGACAAATAATTTTCCCACAACACTTCAAATGGTCGGAAGTTCCCAGAAAGCGCATTAGGCCCAGAATAAAAAGAAACACATCCCCATTTAAACCATTTAATCAGCAATTCAATGGCATCTAATCAGACAGCTCAGGGCTGTCGAAAACGAAAGATGGTTTCGTTTTTCAAGGGCCCTTTCAGTTTCACACTACTATTACTCTATCATATATGCATTAATTTTACAAAGTTAAAACATGCAACAAGAACAGTAATACAGCCAATTTCATTCCTTATCTTCCACCATCAAACACAGTATCATTTATCACATTCATGACCAAGCATCAACAATTACATTCTCTCTCCTTTCTCATCTATAACTTTTAAATTTAATGGCTGCAATAATAGACTCCATGGAAACAGTCTGTCATTTTTATTCTCAAATTTCTCCAAAAACTTGAACGGATTGTGATAAGTACACAAAATCGTCTTAGATGAGTTCCTGGCAACATAATAGTTAAAATTTTGCAAAGCCAGCACCAAACCCAAGGGTCTCTTTCTCAATCGTTGAATATTTTTTCTGATGAATGTTTTTGGAAGAAAGCCAAGATTTTCTATTTCCTTCTTGTAACAGCATGGCATTGAGACTCACATCACTTGCATGAAGGTCACATTGAGTGTTTCTGTGTAACTTCATGTGGTCAACAGAGGGGCACCTGTTAACACAGCCTTCAGGCCTTCAAATGTCTATTGACAATTTACTGTCCACTGAAATTTGGTATACTTCTCCAACAATCAGTCAGTGGAGAAACCACAATACTAAAATTCGCCACAAAATTCCAATGAAAACCTCTCGGGCTCAGAAATCTAACTATTCTTCTTTTAATCGGTGGCATGGGAATTCCCCAATAACTTCTGTGTTCACATTCTGTGGGGCTATTTGTCCATGTCCAGTTGTACGGCCGAGGAATGTGACTTGGGCCTTTCCAAACTCACTCTTAGCCATGTTTACCACGAAGTCCACCTTTTAAAGTCGTTTGAATAATTCCTCCAGATGCAACAGAGGTTCTTTCACTTCTGATTAAAATCACCAAATTACCTATATACAATTGGGTAATGCTGAAATCATCTTATTTAATAATATTTCAATTTATTGGGGTATTTTTCATTCCAAATGGATAATTTTGAGGAATGATGTGGAGGCATTGAAAACAGTTCAGAGAACTTTCACTAGATTGATTCCAGGGATGAAGGGGTTGACATGTGAGGAGAGGTTGAACAGTTTGTGCTCGCATTCTCTGGATTTAGAAGGATGGAAGGGGATCTGATCGAGGTATATACAATTTTAAAACAGATTAATGAAGTAATTTTGACACAGTGTTTCCTCTTGTGCTGCAATCTAGAACAAGAGGTCACAGGTACAGGCTGAAAGGCAGTAGCTTTAAAACTGAGGTGAGGAGGAACGAATTCTCACAGAGAGTGGTGAATTTGTGGAAGTTGTTGCCCCATAGTGCACTGGAGACCGAATCATTGAATCGCTTCATGAGGGAGATGGATATACTTCTCATAAAAAATATAGGAACAGGTGGGGAGTTGGATTTGAGACAATGGAGAGATCAGACATGATCTGACTGAATGGCAAGGCAGGCCGAAATGCTGAACTTGCCTACTTCTGCTCCAAATCATATTCCTACTGTTGTGAAGTTAGTGTTTGTAAAATTAGAAAAAAAAAACTTCTAAAATGCTGAGAGTTGTAAATCTTCAAAATTTTGTTTATAAACAAATATTGTGAAAAGATGTAGGTGCACAGATTGAATCATTGCCTGGGCAGTGGTGCTGCCAAGACAACAGGTTATTTTTGAAGTTGCCCTATTAGGTTAAACTAGGCATTTCAATAGCAGCATTGTCGGGGTTTTGGGATGTCATCAGGAGGTAGAAGAAACAGTTCCCAGCTCCGAGATCCAGACAGCCACTGCATCTGCCGGCAACAGCATATTTCATAGCTTGAGAAAAAGAGAGAAAGAGAGAAAGAAGCACAGCCAGGAACTGTCTCTAACAGCGTAACAGCCACATTTATGTCTTAAAAGATAATCTCATCTCAATTGTAAAGGTACCAACAGAAGAAAATGGAAAGAGAGGATAAAGGAGACAAAAGATTCAGGAAAATAACCTTATTTTATTTGGTGAGTGACTAGAAATTCAATTTTTTATTGTAAATACATAGGAATTATATTTATCTAAACAGCATTCTTTAATAATAACATTTTATTCAGTTTGTTAATAGATTACTTAATGTGTTCACGGTTATTAAGATGAATAAATTGTTACTTATTCCTTTGCAGAGAGAAAGTCTCAGGTAGTTACATAGAGCATAGAACAAAGAACAATACAGCACAAACAGGCCCTTCGGCCCACGAGTTGCACCGATCACATCTACCAATCCACAGTCCTATCTATAACCCCATATCCTATTCTTTTCCATATACTCATCCAGAAGTCTTTTTAAAGACCCCAGTGAGTTTGCCTCAATAACCTCCGACGGCAGTCGGTTCCATTCACTCACCACCCTCTTAGTGAAAAACCTACCCCTGACATCTCCTTTGTATTTGCTTCCCTGCACCTTAAATCTGTGTTATTTTGTAGTTTTTTTGATTTAACGACTAAAAGTTGTTAAAGTGCAGATATTATCACTTCTCACACACACTTAAGTAGATTATGAAGGGAGGTAATTATCTTTGAATGGTTGAGTATTATTTCTTAGAGAAGAGATTGACCCCCACCCCTTGTTACAGATTGGTAGCTCCTCCAGGATTTGAACAGTCCCAGGTCTTTAAATAAACCTTAAGTGAAAAGTATAAGATCTTCTAACAGACAACAGCAGATCAAATGAGAAGTGGAGAAATGGCTCTTAACATTGCTGAAGAGGTTCTTGGAGTTGACGATGTTTTCCATATTTGCCAAGAAAGCTTATAATGACAGAAAAAGGTGACACTGTAGAATTGACAAACAGGCTAAGCTTTATTTGAACTAGAATTATAGGAAAGTTAAATTGTAACGGAGACAGCCAAGCATTTAGAGTGAAGTCAGAGAAAAAAATAAATTAAAAATGACATGAATGGAGTTAGGAAGTGAACATAGAACATAGAACATAGAACAATACAGCACAGAACAGGCCCTTCGGCCTTCGATGTTGTGCCGACCAAAATAAAAAGCAATGCCCCTCCTAACTAAACCATTCCCTTCTCATCCATATACTTATCAACTAACCTCTTAAACGCCACCAAACTTGGCGCATCTACAACAGCTGCAGGCAGGGCATTCCACTCCCTAATCACTCTTTGAGTAAAGAACCTACCTCTGATATCCGTCCTATAACTCATACCCCTTAATTTAAAGTTGTGTCCCCTCGTGCTAGCTTTCTCCATCCTAGGAAAAAGGCTATCACTGTCCACCCTATCCAAACCTCTAATTATCTTATATGCTTCAATAAGATCCCCCCTTAGCCGCCTCCTTTCTAACGACAACAACCTCAAATCCTTCAACCTCTCTTCATAGGACCTGCCCTCCATACCAGGCAACATCCTAGTAAACCTCCTCTGTACCCTCTCCAATGCCTCCACATCTTTCTTATAATGTGGCGACCAGAACTGCACACAATACTCCAAGTGCGGCCGCACTAGAGTT
>JAGIQG010000130.1:0-84383 GCA_024679065.1 Sphyrna mokarran | reverse complement strand
GGTGATAGAAAAGAAGTTTGATGAGGACTTGTCTGTTGAGGTAGTATGGGCTGAGATTAGAAACAGGAGAGGAGAGGTCACCCTGTTGGGAGTCTTTTACAGACCTCCTAATAGTTCTAGAGAGGTTGAGGAAAGGATTGCGAAGTCAATTCTGATTAGGAGTGAAGGTAGTAGGGTAATTGTGATGGGGGACTTTAACTTTGCTAATATTGATTGGAATAGCTATAGCTCTAGCTCGTTAGAGGGGTCAGTTTTCGTACAGAGTGTGCAGGAAGGTTTTTTGACTCAGTATGTAGAGAGGCCAACTAGAGGTGAGGCTACATTGGATTTGGTGCTGGGCAATGAGCCAGACCAGGTGTTAGGCTTGGAAGTTGGTGAACATTTTGGTGATAGTGACCACAATTCGGTTACGTTCACCTTAGTGATGGATAGGGATAGGCATGAAGCTGGGGGCAGTAGTTATAGCTGGGGGAAGGGTAATTATGAGGCCATCAGGAGAGAATTAGGGTGCAAGATTGGACTAGGAAACTACAGGGACTGGGAACATCTGGAATGTGGTGCTTATTCAAGGAGCAGCTGCTGCGAGTCCTTGATAAGTATGTCCCTGTCAGGCAGGGAGGAAATGGACGAGTAAGAGAGCCTTGGTGTACGAAAAAAGTTGATTTGCTGGTTAAGAAGAAAAAGGAGGCTTATGTCAGGATGAGGCTTGAAGGCTCAGTTAGTGCAATGGATAGCTATAGATTAGCCAGGAAGGAGGTAAAAAGTGAATTGAGGAGAGCTAAGAGGGGACACGAGAAGATGTTGGCTGATAGGATTAAGGAGAATCCTAAAGCTTTCTTTCGATATGTTAAGAATAGAAGATTGGTTAGGGCAAGATTAGGGCCAGTCATAGACAGCAGTGGGAAGTTGTGCGTGGAGCCTGAAGAGATTGGTGAGGCACTGAATAAATATTTCTCTTCGGTATTCACGCAGAGTGCTGGAAATGTAGCTGTGGAGAGCACTGAGGTACAGGGTTGCAAATTGGGGAGTATTGTAGTAGATAGGGAGGATGTGTTAGAAATTCTCGAGGGTTTGAAGTTGGATAAGTCCCCTGGGCCGGACGGGATTTACCCTAGGATTCTCTGGGAGGCAGAGAGGAGATTGCAGAGCCTCTGGCTCTGATCTTCAGGTCCTCGTTGGTTACGGGTGTGGTTCCGGAGGACTGGAGGATGGCGAATGTGGTCCCATTGTTTAAGAAGGGGAAGAGAGACCTTCCTGGGAATTATAGGCCAGTGAGTCTTACTTCTGTGGTGGGCAAGGTATTGGAGAGAATTATTAGGGATAGGATTTATAGTTATTTAGAGAGAAATGAATTGATTTGGGATAGTCAGCATGGTTTCGTGAAGGGTAGGTCATGCCTTACTAACCTCATTGAGTTTTTTGAGAAAGTGACCAAAGAGGTGGATGGGGGTAAGGCGGTTGATGTAGTATATATGGACTTTAGTAAGGCGTTTGATAAGGTGGCCCATGGAAGACTTCTACAGAAAATGCATATGTGTGGAATAGAGGGTGATTTAGCTAATTGGATTAGGAATTGGCTGGCAGATAGAAGACAGAGGGTGGTGGTTGATGGGAGATATTCATCGTGGAGTTCGGTGACGAGTGGTGTGCCTCAGGGGTCTGTTTTGGGGCCCCTGCTGTTTGTAATTTTTATAAATGATCTGGATGAGTGTATTGAGGGATGGATCAGTAAATTTGCAGATGATACTAAAGTTGGTGGTGTGGTAGATAGTGACGAGGGGTGTTTTAGTTTACAGAGTGACTTGGACAAGTTGCAGAGCTGGGCCGAGAGGTGGCAAATGGAGTTTAATGTGGAAAAGTGTGAGGTAATGCACTTTGGCAGGAACAATAAATGTGTAGAGTATAGGGCTAATGGTAGGGCTCTTAATAGTGTTGAGGAACAGAAGGATCTTGGTGTATGTGTCAATAGATCCTGAAAGTAGGCAGTCAAGTGGATAAAGTTGTTAAGAAGGCATATGGAGTCTTAGCTTTTATTGGTAGGGGGATTGAATTTAGGAGCCGCAGCATCATGTTGAAACTGTACAAAACTCTAGTGCGGCCGCACTTGGAGTATTGTGTGCAGTTCTGGTCCCCACATTATAAGAAAGATGTGGAGGCATTGGAGAGGGTACAGAGGAGGTTTACCAGGATGTTGCCTGGTATGGAGGGCAGGTCTTATGAAGAGAGGTTGAGGGATTTGAGGTTGTTTCCGTTAGAAAGGAGGCGGCTAAGAGGGGATCTTATTGAACATATAAGATGATTAGAGGTTTAGATAGGGTGGACAGTGATAGCCTTTTTCCTAGGATGGAGAAAGCTAGCACGATGGGACACAGCTTTAAATTAAGGGGTATGAGTTATAGGACGGATATCAGAGGTAGGTTCTTTACTCAAAGAGTGATTAGGGAGTGGAATGCCCTGCCTGCAGCTGTTGTAGATGCGCCAGGTTTGGTGGCGTTTAAGAGGTTAATTGATAAGTATATGGAGGAGAAGGGAATGGTTTAGTTTGGAGGGGCATTGCTTTTTATTTTGGTCGGCACAACATCGAAGGCCGAAGGGCCTGTTCTGTGCTGTATTGTTTATGTTCTATGTTCTATCATGAAATATTGGTCAGATGTGAAAAGTACAACTGGGAACTTTCACAATGTTGTTCTGAAGGTGGATCATAATAGCTGTTGCAGCTTGGATCTGAAAGAAGGCATTTTACTTCATAATATTCATCTTTCAACAGAAGATCAGCAATGGCGATGACCAATCAGAGGATACAGCAATTACTCCAACATCTCATCCATTACTCCAAGAAGGTGAAGTTTATTCAGTAACTTTGTGAAAAGTCAGAGTGTTTATAAGCTACATGTTACTCAAACTTAGATTGACCTGACATGTAGTTATCAGGAAGACTACACCCAGAATTCTCCAACCTTATCTGGTGTCCGCTGTTATGAACAAAGATTAGGCTAAGCATCAAATTCTCTATTCTCACTGGCAGCAGCAGAGAGATGTGCAAAACTGGAGAATTGTGGCTTACATATATTTTAGTCCATTTCATTTTACTTCCCCCCCCCCACCACCAACACTGCCCCCCCACACCGTGGAACCCCATGCCATTTAGATTTTAGATTCTGTGACCAATGCACCAACTATAGCTTGAAGATTAATAGGAGTTTTTTCACACAGAGGGTGGTGGGGGTATGGAATGTGCTGCCAAGTAAAGTGGTGGAGGCAAGCACTCTGGAGTTATTTAAGAAATACTTAGATGGGCACATGAACAGAATGGGAATGGAGGGGTACAGAAAACTGATTTAAAATAGGAATCATGAGCCTTGGGAGACTCTGGGAAGTGTGTAAATAGATGATGATATTGATGTACTTGTTTTTATCCTACAGGTGCTTTGGTCTACCTTGTTGTCTAACGAGGGGCATACACGCGATGGGTCGTGAGAGGACTGCTCTTGGATCTTTTTCGAGAGTATCCTACTGCTTCACGTTGTTAGTGTATGCTTGACCTGGACCATCTGATGGGCAACACGACAGCTCAGTGACTATCGCTGTGCTGCGCAGATACATGGATTTGGGCCTGCGTCTGTGGGAGTTTGCGCATTCTCCCCGTGCTTGCCTGGGTTTTCTCCGGGTGCTCTGGTTTCCTCCATCACAAAGATGTGCTCTTAGGCTAATTGGCAAAACAAATTCTCTCTAAATTCTCTCAAATTTGGTTTTTAATCCATAGATCTATAAACATGGACAGGGATTACGGGTAGAGGTGGGAATATCAGGGTGGCGGCACAGGCTTGTTGGGCCGAAGGGCCTGTTTCCTGTACTGTTTTGTTCTTTGTATATACACTAGCTCACAGCTCCTCATCATCAGTGCAGCTTCTAGGGGATATGTATTCCAAAACATGAATTGTGCCCAGTCCATTAAATTTATAATTTAACATCTGCAAATTGGCCCTCAATACTAAAGTTGCATTCATTCTGAAAGTATGCATGTGAAAATGAGCGCTTGTTGCTCCTTAGGATTCTTGCTTTAGCTAGTTACTGCAGCTCCATAATTGATCTGGACATGTTAAACAAGAATAAATGCTTCCTTGAGTAGTTGACTATGCATTGATAGAATCACTGTAGTGCAGAACGAGGCCATTCCACTGAATAACTCTGCATTGACACTTGACATTACATCTTACCCAGGACCACCCTCATTTCTTGGGGCAATATCAGTGGTGTAGATACTATGGTAAAGACAACTTGATTCTTTGCAGAGCAGACTTTGACAATTGAATAATGATAATTCACCCGCACCACTGGTTATCTGATGGCAGAGGACACAAACAAATGGAAACACCATTGATAGAAATGGGACCAGAAGATCAGCGCACAGAAGGGGTTGGAAATTCCCACACAACGTTCTTACAACAATTTGATTCAAAAAAACAAAGATAGTTAAGAATCAACTATATTGCAGTGGGTCTGGAATTATTTTGATTTGATTTATTGTTGTCACATGTATTAGTACACAATGAAAAGTATTGTTTCATATGCACTACAAAAAACAAAGCATACCATTCATGGAGAAAAAAAGGAGAGTGCAGAATGTGGTGTTACAGTCATAGCTAGGGTGTTAAAAAAAGATCAACTTAGTGCAAAGTACTTATATACTAAGCAAAATCAGCTCATTTTCTTTCCTCAAGGGCATTAGGGAACAAGATAGGGTTTTAGCTCCATCTTGCTTATCTTTTGATCACCGTTATTGAAACTATCTTTTCATCCAAAATGTATTTATTTAAATTAAATTCCTGTCATTGTTGCATTTAAACTTGTGCACTGCTAGATCCACAGTATGGGTTAAGATAGATGGGCTGGATCGCTTTTATCAGACCATTCTTTTTACTCTTTTATTTTTCCAGCGGAGTTATTAATCTATCCATATTACAAAGTATTTATGTGTTTGTGAAATCCAATGCTTTCTTTTTTATGATTACCTTTCAAGCCTGAATTGCTTAGCTGAAGTCACTTCCTTAACCACTCGCAATGGTTAGTACTTTGCATTTCATTATGCGAGGTATTATATTACTCTTTATTTTTGTTTCTTGAGGCTTTTGGTCTGATTGTAATGCTGATACCAACACATAATTCAATGCTATGAGAAACAGCTCCAGCATACAATTGGCCTGTTTCACAGCAACAAATTTTGAGGATGTTCGCATGTCCCACCTTG
Source organism: Sphyrna mokarran (assembly GCA_024679065.1). Taxonomy (NCBI): domain Eukaryota; kingdom Metazoa; phylum Chordata; class Chondrichthyes; order Carcharhiniformes; family Carcharhinidae; genus Sphyrna; species Sphyrna mokarran. The sequence continues at coordinate 79,135 of JAGIQG010000130.1, read as the reverse complement.
GAGAGGCAGGACATTTACTTAACAGAATTTGAATCGGAGTCCCCCATTGATTTAAAATTCCCTGCTCATGTTTCCCAAGGGTGTTAAACCTCTTCCCACCCCACCACCACCTTTGCCCAATCTCTGACCAAACCAGCGAGTCCCATTTTCTGAACTTTCAAGCTCTGTTTTTGAGTTTGGCAGGAATTATGTGCAAAGTTGTGTCCTTCTGCCATCAGTGTTCCAATTTATTGGACGTAATACCAATAGGTCTCTTTGACTTTGGTTGAGCTTTATATTACAAAGTTTATATTTGTGAACACGTTAAAACCTATTAATATCTGTGATTCAGAACCTTTTACGGAAAGAGTATTTTCAAACCCTCCATTCTTTTTTTTAAGCTGCCGGATCACCACAGCGTTTCCAGAATTCTGTTGACAACTATGGAGACCTTGAGAACAGATATGCCATTTTAAAATTCAGACCATTTGCAATCAAGGAAAAGCTGAAGCACTTGGCAACATGGATCGTATCGAACTCAAACTCCAAACGAAAGATCTTGTTTTATACTCAACAGGTCTGGGACCTGTTTACCCAAAGAATCCGGCGGCTGTGATTAGAAAAGGCCACCCAAACCAACAGAGGGGTGGATTAGAGGGGTAAGCACAAACAAAAGTCTCACAACACCATGTTCAAGTCCAACAGTTTTATTTGGCAGCACAAGGTTTCAGAGTGCTGCTTCTTCATTAGATGAGGGGAGTTGTGCTCACTAACAGGGCATATATTTACTCACAAACTCAGTTTACAAGATAATGGTTGGAATGCAAGTCTTTACAGGTGACCAAGTCTTAAAGTAAAGACAATGTGAGTAGAGAAAGATGTATATTGTCTCCAGCCAGGACAGTTATGAGATTTTGCAAGCCCAGGCAAGTTGTGGGGGTTACAGATAGTGTGACGTGAACATAAGATCCTGGTTGAGGCCATCCTCGTGTGTGCGAAACTTGGCTACCAGTTTCTGTTCAGTGACTCTGCGTTGTCATCTGTCGTGAAGGCCACCTTGGAGAATGCTTACTCGAACATCAGAGGCTGAATGCCTGTGACTGCTGAAGTGTTCCTCGACTGGAAGGGAACACTCCTGCCTGGTGATTGTCGATCAATGTTCATTCATCCATTGCCGTGGCATCTGCATGGTGCCTCCAACGTACTATGCCTCAGGACATCCTTCCCTTCAGTGTATCAGGTAAACAACATTGGCCGAGTCGCAGGAGTACATACCGTGTACCTGATGGATGGTGTTCTCTCATGAGATGATGGCATCCATCTTGATGATTCAGCACATCTTGCAGAAGTTGCTGTATAGGGTGTGTGATGTCATGGTCACTGTTCGCCTGAAGGCTGGATAGTTTGCTGAGGACAATGGTCTGTTTGAGGTTGTGTGGTTGTTTGAAGGCAAGAAGTATTGGTGTGGGGATAGCCTTGGCGAGATGTTCATCTTCATCAATAACATGTTGAAGACTCCGGAGAAGATGTGACAGTTTCTCCACTCAGGGGAAGTACTGGATGATGAAGACTATACTGTTCGCTATGTCCGGTGCTTGTATTCTGAGGAGGACGGTGCAGTTTTCAGAGACATGGATAGGAATATATATATATTATATATATAGGAATAGCAGGCATAGGAATGGTTGTTGCAAGTTCCGGGGTTCAGATGTTTCAGTCAGAGCAGAGAAGGTGGTAGAAGTGGGGGAGGCGTGGCATTGTTAGTCAAGGATTGTATTACAGTGGCAGAAAGGACGTTTGATGTGGACCTGTCTGTTGAGGTAGTATGGGCTGGGATTAGAAACAGGAAAGGAGAGATCCCTGTTGGGAGTTTTTTATATGCCTTCAACAAGTTCCAGAGATGTAGAGGAAAGGATTGCAAAGATGATCCTGGATAGGAGCGAAAGTAACAGGATAGTTGTTATGGGGGACTTTAACTTTACAAATATCGATGGGAAAAGCTATACTTCAAGCACGTTAGAGGGGTTAGTTTTTGTCCAATGTGTGCAGGAAGGTTTCATGACACAGTATGTAGATAGGCTACATTGGATTTGGTACTGGGTAATGAACCAGACCAGGTGTTACATTTAGAGGTATGTGAGCACTTTGGTGATAGTGACCACAATTCGGTTACGTTTACCTTAGTGATGGAAAGGGATAGGCATATAACGAAGGGCAGAAGTTATAGCTGGGGGAAAGATAATTATGAGGCTATTAGGTGAGATTTAGGATACATAGGTTAGAGTAGAAACTGCAGGGACTGGGAACATCTGAAATGTGGAGTTTATTCAAGGAGCAGCTACTGTGAGTCCTTGATAAATATGTACCTGTCAGGCAGGGAGGAAGTGGTCGAGCGAGGGAACCGTGGTGTACTAAGGAAGTTGAATCTCTGGTGAAGAGGAAGAAGGAGGCTTATGTAAAGGTAAAGGTTCAGTTGGGGCACTGGAGAGTTACAAATTAGCCAGGAAGGAGCTAAAGAGAGAGTTAAGAAGAGCTGGATGAGGACATGAGAAGACTTTGGCAGATAGGATCAAGGAGAACCCGAAATCTTTCTGTAGGTATGTCAAGAATAAAAGATTGGTTAGGGCAAGATTAGAGTCAGTCAGAGACAGCAGTGGAAGTTGTACGTGGAGCCTGACGAGATAGGAGAGGCACTGAATCAGTATTTTTTTGTCAGTATTCAGGCAGGAAAAAGTCAGTGTAGTGAAGGAAAATACTGAAATACATGATTGTAGACTAGATGGGATTGAGGTACGTAAAGAGGAGGTGTTAGCAATTCTTGAGAGTATGAAAATAGATAAGTCCCCTGGGCCAGATGGGATTTATCCTAGGATTCTCTGGGAGGCTAGGGAGGAGATTGCTAAGCCTTTTGGTTTGATCTTCATGCCATTGGCTATAGGTATAGTGCCGGAAGACTGGACAATAGGAAATGTTATCCCCTTGTTCAAGAAGGGGAGTAGAGACCATCATGAGAATTGTAGACCGGTGAGTCTTACTTCTATTGTGGGCAAAGTTTTGGAAAGAATTATAAAGGATAGGATTTATAATCATCTAGAGAGAAATAAATTGATTAGAGATAGTCAACATGGTTTTGTGAAGGGTAGGTCGTGCCTCACCAACTTTATCCAGTTTTTTGAAAAGGTGATCAACGAGGTGGATAAGGGTAATGCAGTTGACGTGGTGTATATGGATTTTAGTAAAGCGTTTGATAAGGTTCCCCATGGTAGGCTACTGCAGAAAATGCAGATGCATGGGATTGAGGATGATTTAGCAGTTTGGATCAGGAATTGGCTAGCTGATAGAAGACAGAGGGTGGTGGTTGATGGGAAATATTCAACCTAGAGTTCAGTTATAAGTGGGAGTTCAGTTATAAGTGGTGTATTTCAGGGATCTGTTTTGGGGCCACTGCTGTTTGTCATTTTTATAAATGACCTAGATGAGGGTGTAGAAGGATGGGTTAGTAAATTTGCTGATGACACCAAAGTCAGAGGAGTTGTAGACAGTGTAGATGGATGTTACAGTTTGCAGAGGTGGGCCGAGAGGTGGCAAATGGAGTTTAATCCGGAAAAGTGTGAGGTGATTCACTTTGGTAAGAGTAACAAGAGTACAAAATACAAGGCTAATGGAAGGACATTTGGTAGAGTCGACGAGCAGAGAGATCTTAGTGTACATGTGCATAGCTCCCTGAAAGTTAGCATCCAGATTGATAAGGTTGTTAAGAAGGCATATGGTTTGTTAGCTTTTATTGAATTTCGGAGCCGTGAGGTCATGTGCAAAATTCTGGTGCAGCCGCACTTGGAGTATTGCGTACAGTTCTGGTCACCGCATTATAAGAAAGTTGTGGAGGCATTGGAAGAGTGCAAAGGAGGTTTACCAAGATGCTGCCTGGTATGGTGGGAACGTCTTATGAGAAAAGACTGAGGGACTTGAGGTTATTTTCTTTAGAGAGAAGAAGGCTAAGAGGTGACCTAATTGAGGCATATAAGATGATCAGAGGGTTAAATAGGGTGGACAGTGAGAACCTTTTTCCTCGGATGGTGATGGCTAACACGAGGGGACATAGCTTTAAATTAAAGGGTGGTAGCTATAGGACAGATGTCAGAGAAAGGTTCTTTACTCAGAGGGTAATAAGGGCGTGGAATGGCCTGCCTGCATCAGTTATGGACTCGCCAACTTTAAGGGTGTTCACATTGTCAGTGGATAGACATATGGATAACATTGGAATAATTTAGGTTAGAGGGTCATTAGATTGGTTCCACTGGTCAGCGCAGCATCGAGGGTCGAAGGGCCTGTACTGCGCTGTAATATTCTATGTTCTATGTTATTCGCTAAGGCACACCAGAACTGCCAGTCGATGAGTCAAGTGCCATGTCCTGTGCTTGTGAGAGTGCCTTTCAGCGTCTCAAGGTGCGTGTTGCAATCCTCCTCATTTACATAGAAAAATAGAACAATACCGCACAGTACAGGTCCTTCGACCCTCAATGTGCCGAGCTATGTCCAAACCTAAGATCAAGCTATTCTACTCCCTATCACTCTGGTATGCTCCATGTATCTATCCAATAACTGCTTGAAAGTTCCTGAAGTATCTGACTCCACTTGTCACAGCAAACAGAGCATTTCACGCCCCAACCACCGTCTGAGTGAAGAATCTTTCTCAGACATCCCTCTTATATTTCCCAACATGAACCTTGTAGTTATGCCCCGAGCAGCAGCTACATCCATCTGAGGAAATAGTGTCTGCACATCCACTCTATCTATTCTCCTCATCGTTTTATTAACCTCAATTAAGTCGCTTCTCATCTCCTCCGCTCTAAAGAGAAAGCCCCAGCTCCCTCAACCTTTCCTTGTAAGACCTAGCCTCCAAATCCGGCAGCATCCTGGTAAATCTCCTCTGCAATCTCTCCAATGCTCCCAAATCCTTCTTGTACTGAGGTGGCCAGAACGGGACACAATATTCCAAATGTGGTCTCACCAACATCCGGTATAGTTGCCGCATAACCTCACAGCTCTTAAACTGAAACCCCCTGTTTATAAACATTTTCAGCCATCTTCACGACTCTATCCACTTGAGTGGCAACCTTCAGAGATCTGTGGATATGAACTTCAAGATTTCTCTGTTCCTCCACATTCCTCAGAACCCTGCCGTTGACCCTGTGATCCGCATTCAAGGTTGTCCTACCAAACTGAATCACCTCACACTTATCAAGGTTAAACTCCATCTGCCACTTTTATGCCCAGCTCTGTATCCAACTGATGTCTCTTTCCAACGTGCAAGAGCCCTCCACGTCATCCACTACTGAGTGGATAGTTCTATCCACTATGAGGATATAACAAGTGCAGTTGATATACGGGAACCAGTGGATGTGCTGTATTTAGATTTCCAAAAGCCACTCGATAAGGTGCCTCACAAAAGGTCATTGTATAAGATAAAGGTACGTAGAGTTGGGAGTAAAGTATTAGCATGGATTGGGGATTGGCTATCTGACAGAAAGCAGAGAGTCAGAATAAATGAGTGCTTTTCTGGTTGGCAATCAGTGAGTAGTGGCGCAGGGATTGGTGCTGGGGCCTCAACTATTTACCATATACATAGATGATCTGCAGGAGGGGACCAAGTGTAGGGTAAGAAAGTTTGCGGATGACACAGGGATAAGTGGGAAAGCAAATTGCATCAGGACACAGAAAGTCTGCAGAATGATTTGGAGAGGCTAAGTGAGTGGGCAAGGATCTGGCAGATGGAGTATAACATTGTTAAGTGTGAGGTTATCCACTTTGGAAGGAATAATAATAAAATGGACTATTATTTAAAAGGTGAAAAATTACAACATGCTATTGTGCAGAGAGACCTGGGTGTCCTTGTGCATGAATCACAAAAACTCAGTTTGCAGGTGCAGCAGGTAATCAAGAAGGCAAATGAAATGTTGGCCTTTTTCGCGAGATGGATGGAGTAGAAAAGAGAGGCATATGTTAGGTCAAAGCAGCTGGGAACGGAGAGAGCGTTGGAGGAATATAGAGAGAGCAGGAGGGAGCTCAAACGGGGAGTTAGAAGGGCAAAAAGGGGGCATGAAATGGTTTTGGTGGATAGGATTAAGGATAATCCAAAGGCTTTTTACTTCTATGTTAGGAATAAAAGGGTGGTTAGAGGAAAAATTGGATCTGTTAGGGACAGAGGAGGGGAACTGTGTTTTGAAGCCGAGGGAATGGGGGACACAATACTTTGTGTCAGTATTCACGAAGGAGAGGAGCTTGTTGACCGGTCCTGTCTCTGAGGGAACTGTAGACCAGTTGAGGGAAATATCCATACCGATGGAGGAAGTGTTAGAGCTTCTAGGTAGCATTAAAACTGATAAATTTCCAGGGCCCGAAGGCATTTATTCCAGGCTGCTTAAGGAGGCACGAGGTGAAACTGTGGGCCTCTGACACAAATCTTTGTCTCTCCTTTGGACACAGATAAGGTCCCAGAGGACTGTAGAATACCTAATGTTGTACTATTGGTTAAAAAGGGTAATAGGGATAACCCTCGAAATGATCGGCAGGTGAGTTTGACGTCAGTGGTAGGGAAGCTGATGGAGGGGATTCTTAGAGATAGGATGTATAGACACTTAGAGCGTTGTGATCTGATTAGGGATACGCAGCATAGCTTTGGTAAAGGGAGGTCGTGCCTTACGAATCTGGTAGAATTTTTTGAGGACGTGACAAAAACGGTCGACGAAGGGTGAGCTGTTGATGTCGTCTATCTGGAATTCAGTAAGGCGTTTGACAAAGTCCCTCATGGGAGGTTAGTTGAAAAGGTCAAGGCTAATGAGATACAAGGACAGGTAGCTAGATGAATAAGTAACTGGCTTGGTAATAGGAGACAGAGAGTAATAGCAGAAGGTCTAGCTAAAGGTCGGTCACTAGTGGTGTGCCACAGGGCTCAGTATTAGGACCTCTTCTATTTGTAATATATATAAATGACTTGGAAGAGGGAGTAAGTGGAGTGATCAGCAAGTTTGCAGATGATACAAAGATGGCTGGACTTGCAGATAATGAGGAGCATTGTTAGGCGATACAGCAGGACGTAGATAGGCTGGTAACTTGGGCAGATAGATGGCAGATGGAATTCAATCCTGATAAATGTGAGTAAATGCATTTCGGGAGAAAGAATGTAGGGGGGAAGTATATGATAAAGGATAGACCTATTAAGAGTATAGAAACGCAGAGGGACCTGGAAGTGCAAGTGCACAAGTCTCTGAAGGTGGCAGAGCAGGTGGAGAAGGTTGTGAAGGAAGCATATGGTATGCTAACCTTTATAGGAAGGGGTATAGAGTACAAGAACTGGCCTTTAATGTTGCAGTTGTATAAAACGTTGGTTAGACCTCGTTTGGAATACTGCGTCCAGTTCTGGTCGCCTTACTACCGGAAAGATGTGGAGACTCTGGAGAAAGTGTAGGATGTTGCCTGGTATGGAAGGTCTGAGTTAAAAGGAGAGGTTAGGCAAATTGGGGCTGTTTTCCTTAGAAAGACGTAGTACAAGATTATGAGGGATATTGATAGAGTAAACAGGATTAAGCTTCTTCCTAGGATGGACTCAAATTGCACGAGGGGTCATGGGCTTAGGGTGAGGTGGGGTGAAGTATAATTTGGATACTAGAGGGAGTTTTTTCACACAGAGGGTGGTGGGGGTATGGAATGTGCTGCCAGGTAAAATGGTGGAGCAGGCACTCTGGAGTTATTTAAGAGATACTTAGATGGGCACATGAACAGAATGGATTGGAGGGATATAGAAAACTGATTTAAAATAGGCACTATGAGCCTTGGGAGTTCCCTGGGAAGTGTATAAATTGTTGATGACATTGATGTATTTGTTTTACCCAACAGGTACTTTGGTCCGCTTTGTCTAACAAGGGGCATACACGCGATGGGTTGTGAGAGGGCTGCTCTTGGATTTTTCGGGAGTGTCCTAGTGCTTCACGTCGTTAGTGTATGCTTGACCTGGATTAGTTGATGGGCAACACAATACTCAGTGACTATCGCTGTGCTGTGCAGATACATGGATTTGGGCCTGTATCTGTGGGAGTTTTGCATTCTCCCCGTGCTTGTGTGTGTTTTCCCCAGGTGCTCCGGTTTCCTCCCACATCCCAAAGATGTGCTCTTAGGCTGATTGACAGAATAAATTCTCCCTAAGTTGTCTCAAATTTGGTCCTATTGCATAGATCTATAAACATAGACAGGGATGACAAGGATCATGGGTATAAGTGGGAACATTGAGGTGGCGGTTCAGGCTTGTTGGGCCGAAGGGCCTGTTTCCCATGCTGTTTTGTTCTTTGTTCTTTATAAAAGCAGGGAGATCATGCTGCAACTGAACAAGGTAGTGGTAGGGCTGCATCTAGAGAACTGTGTACAATTTTGGTCCCTTTATTTAAGAAAGGCTATATTAACTTTGGAGGGAATTCATAGAAGGTTCACCAGGTTGATTCTAGAGATGAGGGGGTTAACTAATAAGGAGAGATTGAGCAGACTGGGCCTGTACTCATTGGAGTTTAGGAGGTTGAGGGGAGATCTTACAGAGACATAAAAGGTAATGAAGGGGCTAGACAGGGCAGAAGCAGCAAGGTTATTTGCACTTAGAATGGAAACAAGAACTAGGGGGCATAGCGTCAAAATACAGGGGAGTCAATTTAGAACAGAGTGGAGGAGGAACTTCTCCCTGACGGTAGCAAATCTTTGGAATTCTCTGCCCAATGAAGCAGTAAAGGCTACCTTGTTAAATATGTTTAAGTCACAGATAGATAGATTTCTGACCAGTAAGGGAATTAAGGTTTATGGGGAGCGAGCAGTTAAGTCGAACTGAACCCACTATCAGATCAACCATGATCTTATTGAAGGGACTAGATGGCCTACTCCTGCTCCTATTTCTTATTTCTTATTTCTTATGTTCAAATAATTCAATCAAATTTATGAGGCAGATCCTGTGTATATGCAGGGCTTGTCCATGGGGGTAACTTCGACAATGTATAGTGTGGAATTTGCAGAGGTGGAGCATTGTGAGTTTATCCATCGGCTTATGGTACAGTGGAGTGCTGAGGTTACCGTCCTTGATGGAGCTGCATGTGTCCCAAGAATGCAACTGATTCCAGAGGGTAGTCCATGGTGAGTCTGATGTTGGGATGGAAATTGGTGATGCCATCATTTGGTTTGTTTAAGTGATTGTTCAAAGGAAGAAAATGTCATTGATATATCTAGTATATGGCATCGGTCAAGGTCCTGTGTGGTAAAGAGGTCTTGTTCGAACCTATGCATGAAGATGTTGCCATATTGAGGTATGAATTTGGTCCCCATGGAAAACAGTGACCACAACAATTCTGCCACAGTAACCTCTGCAAGACATGCCAGATCATTAACATGGGATGCCATCATCTCACAAGAGAACATCATCCACCAGGTACACAGTACAAACGTCTAGCTGACACACTGCAGGAAAGGATTCCCGAGGCATAGTACATTGGAGAAACCATACAGATGCTACGACAGCAGATGAATGAACACCGTTCAACAATCACCAAGGAGAAATGTTCCCTTCCATACGGGGAACACTTCATATTCACCGGCGTTCAGCCTCTGATCTTCAGGTAAGCCCTCTCCAAAGCGTCCTTCACAACATATGACAACACAGAATCGCTGGGCAGAAACTGACAGCCAAGTTCCGTACACATGACGACAGTCTCAACGGAGATCTTGCTTCACGTCACACTATCTGTGATCTCCACGACTTGCCTGGGCTTGCAAAATCTCACCAACTGTCCTGGTTGGAGACAATACACATCTCTTTAACCTGTGCTTGGCCCTCTTCCTCTCACATTGTTTGTACCTTTAAGACTTCATCACCTGTAAAGACTTCCATTTCAACCATTATCTTGTAAATTGAGTATGTGTCTATATATACCCTATTTGTGAACATAACACCCACTCATCTGATGAAGGGCAGTGTTCCGAAAGCTTGTGCTGCCAATTAATCCTGTTGGACTTTAACCTGTGCTTATCCCAGTCCAACACCAGCATCTCCATATCTTAGTTAGAGGTAAAACAGAGGATAATTATCAGGTATTTGGATTGGAGTACTAGTACAGTTTTAGTCACTGTACCGCAGCAAAGGTATCCAGATATTGGAGAGTCAGCAAAGAAAAGGGAAATCAAACTAATGCCTGACTTCAAGCATATTTGCTTTGAGAGTTAAAAAGTCTGTAGTTGTTTTCTCTGGAGGATCGGAATCCATGCAGAATATTCAAGGACATGTACAAGTTCGAGCAGTGTTGAGATTTCCACGGATGGTATGTGCTCAAACATGAGAGAGATGCTGCATGGAAGGTTTAGATTTAACTAGAGGGCAAATTGATACTTAAGAATGATTTGATTTTATTTTTTGTGCTGATCAATAAAAATAGATAGACACTTTATTTGAATAATATTTAGTATTTAAGTATTAGTATTAAGTATTATTTAGTATTATTAGTATTTAGTATTAAGTATTTAAGTAATATCTAGTATTTAGTGTTGTCCTGAAATCAGGGGCACCAAACAATAGGAATGAACAGGAAATGATTTGATGTATTTTAATTTTTTACTTAGTTGATAGAATATCGTTAAAATAAATTGTTAAAGTTACACGTGTCATCTATTTTGTGTACTAATGGCAAAACTTATGCACTTCGTCCTAGATCAGAGTAATTAGTTTTACATTATTACTTCAAACATCATTTGAAGCCACAGAGATGCATTTTTGTCACAATTTGCAATATAATATTCCACAACATCTATAGATACACACTTTTAATACACAATTTTTCTCTAGAGAAACTCAGGATGGATTCTCACAACTGCATTTGAAAGGGAGAGTGTCGTCTTTAACTTATTTAACTATGTTAAACTGGGGATGAGTATGGCGGATATTAAGAAACAGTCTTATACAAGTCTCTAGTATTCTAGTATGCAAAGGCATTTTGTCCTTTTCAGTCTTCCACACGATGTAAAATGTGCTTAAATTAATTTAAATCAAGCTGTATATAATATTTATTCTGCTGTGCCAAAAACCTCTTCACAATTAAGAGAGGGGTGTAGAGGGATATGGTCCAGTTGCAGGTCAGCGGGACTGGGCAGAGAAATGGTTCGGTACAGCCAAGAAGGGCCAAAAGGTCTGTTTCTGTGCTGCAGTGTTCTGTGGTTCTGTAATTAAACAAAATGGGAGAAAAATGCACTGGGGCATTGGATTCATGTTTAAATGAAGGGAAGGTGATGAGCTAGTGGTATCATCACTGGACTATTAATTCAGAAACTCAACTAATGTTGTGGGGACAACAAATCCTGCTATGGCAGATGGTGGAATTTAAATTCAATTAAAAAATCTGGAATTAAGATTCTACTGATGACTTTGTCAATTGTCAGGAAAAAAAGTCTGATTCATTCATATCCTTTTAGGGAAAGAAGTCTACCATTCTTAACTGGTCTGAACCACAATGTGATCCCAGTGCCAAAATAATATGGATGGGCAATAAATGGCCAGCCAGCATCGCCCATGTCTCATGAATGAATTTAAAAAATTGCAATATTGATGGTGTAATTGTTGTCCCTCACTGAAGAGGATGAAATTGGGTGGAGTTGTGAATTCCTTCTTGGGATAGGGGTGTCTCCGACCTGGCTGGAATTTATTGGCCATCACCATTTGCCCTTAAGAAGGTAACTGCAAGCTGCGTCTTGAACCTTTGCAATTCATGTATTATAAGCACTCCCACAATTTGAAAAGGCAATTGGCAGTGGAATCACTTTACTGATGAGAAAGAGCAAACTGATGGGGCAGTAATGTCAGGGGACCAGCCAGGATTAAATACAGGTTAGGGCCTGGGTGGGATTGTGGTCAGTGCTGACACAATGGGCTGAATGGCCTCCTTCTGCATTGTAGGATTCTATGATTCTAATAGAACATTTGTGGAAGGGAAGGGAGAACAGAGCAGAGTCATAGCTAGAGATTAGCTCAGGGAATTCAAACAAAAAGGAATCACGTCAGGGCAAATCTTATTGAAAGCAAAACTTTTGCATCACAGATTAAAAATCAGAATATAGCTGACATGCTAAGATTGTGATAACCTTGAGAATTGGAAATCATACCTTCTGAGAAAACCTTCTGAAAAACTCATACACAGAAATGAGCACCAATATGAACATGGTGAAAAACAGTACAGTAACCACCCCTCAGTTTGCCAGTGCAGGAGGTGCACCTACATCATCTAGAACAATTGAAACTAGATTCTCCCTCACTCCACCATCTCGTTCAAAGCCAGGGCCATGGGTGTCCTCATGGGAAAATGGGCACAAAGGAGGTATCTCAGAAAGGAAGTTGACTCTCTGAATCCAGGAATATGAAGTTCTTCGTGGCTCAGCTCAACTTCAATTGATGAATGTTAATTTTGTCATTTTTGTTACAGCTTTATATTAAACAGTTATAGAATCCCTATAGTGCAGAAGGAGGACATTCAGCCCATTGAAACAGCACTGAAAACAATCCCACCCAAATCCTATCCCCACATATTTACTCTGCTAATCCCCCTGATGCTAAGGGGTAATCCAGCAAACCCACACATCCTTGGAGCTTGGGAGGAAACTGGGGCATCCGGAGAAAACCCAAGCACACACAAAGAGAAGGTGCAAACTCCACACAGGCTACAATTGAACCCGGGTCCCTGGCTCTGTGAAGCAGGGACCCAGGTTCAAAAAGGACCTTGAGAAATGTCCTGTTTCACTGCAAGTAAACCATTTGGCAAATGGGAATTCTCCTAGTGCTAGCCACTGTGCCACCCTTAAATCATTAAGGCTGCTGAATAAAGTGAAAGAGTAGAAGCTATGGTAAGAGTTAGAGATGACATCAGTAACTACTTTCCAAGATAGAAACCAACAACATATTCATTGCAGCATTTCATTAATACATTTCATTTCAGCATTGTAATTATACTGTTTGTTACAAGATATAAAAGACTTTAAGGGTTAAGGGTGAGACATGACTCAGGAAACATAATTGTGTGGAGGTAAGACCAGTAGTCAGGTTTGACAAGTCTATTTTATAATCAGGAAAAGATACCAAAATGAAGAACAATGGGAGCAAGGCAGTCACAAGAACAGAAATTCATGTAAAGGGTCAGCCGGGGCAGTGGTTGGAACAAAGAAACACTGGTTACGTAAGTAGCTGGAAGGATGAATATGCAACTTTTGTAAACATATAAATATAGCTCCCAAACTCATGTACCTTGAGAACAATCTTGAGTGCTTCACCCCTGCTTGCAAGCTTGAATAAACCATCTTGTTTGAGAAATTGTTCAGCATCGTGTCCATTGTCTGATCTTCCTTCAGTTTGGCCTGAGAGCAGAGTGCTATCCTGGGAGTCAACACTGACTGAGGTCTAAGGATAGGTAGGTATCTTTATTTACCATCCCATAGTTAGATAGGAAACATTAGGCAGTGGACTTAATAAGTGATGGCACCAAAGAACTATAAGTGAAGGAGTCCAGATCGGTGAGGGGTCGATACTCAAACAACTGCAACATGCAAATTACATCCACCATGTTCTTGTGGTGCCTAGGAAGAAAAATAAAAGTATGAAAAGGCAGTGATTGTTGCCACTACCTTATCAAAACAGAAACATTATAAAGATTGGAGATTAGCAACAATACATAAACAGCACAAAAATTTGAATAAACCACAGAGGTGATTTTGGGATGGCTTGGTGATCCAAACTGGAAGTTTAAAGAATATGGCACTTCTTAGATGGCAAGTGAGGCCGAGGGAGCCACACAAAGGGAGAACTAATCCACGCAAAACTTGGGTTTAGGAATGAGTCGGAAATCCAAACTGGAAGTTTGGATTACGAGCAGGGTCAAGAGAGCCACACAGATAGGTAGAAATAAATTGCGTTTGATGGTGATTTGCACCTAGAAGTTACAAATTCCCATTAAGGTCAAAGAACAAAGAACAAAACAGCATGGGAAACAGGCCATTCGGCCCAACGAGCCCACGCTGCCACCCCGATGTTCCCACCTCTACCTGCGACCCCTGTCCATGTTTATAGATCTATGGATTAAAAATCAAATTTGATTTGGTCATAAAGTACATATGTCTAAAAAAAAAGGCAATAAGAGAAACACAGAGGACCAAACACAGAGACCACCAAAATGGGGAAAGGAAGGACATATAGTAGAGACAATAGTGAATAACAGCAAAGATTTGATTAAAAATGACAAAGAAGAGATTTAATCCAGATGTGCCACAGGAGCAAATGTTCTTGTGGTTCCTATATTTCTGCAAGTATGAAAAGGCAGTGATTGTCACTACCATCTTATGAAAACAGAAATATATTACAGACCAGAGAACAGCAGCAATACATAAACACCACAAAATTTGAATAAACTACAGGGGAGATTTGTCCCCTCAAGAAAGGAGATGATAGGAATCTACATGGGGAAGAATATAGCTATGGAGAGGGAGAATTATAGGCAGCACGGAGGGAATAGTCAACCCCCACCTTATGATAACAACCCAACACCGCAGAAAATGTTACTGGTTAAAATTGTTGTAAAAACAGACTCACAAGGCAATACCTCTGTTTGTTACGAGGAACAATCCTTATTAGACTCCAGCAAACAGACTTTGTTGGACTCCCTACCCAGACTCGAACTTAAAAGTGTGAGTACCAAGTTTGGGAATAAGATGTAATAACTTAAGGAAATCTATTGTCTGATCCTGGACGATTTTGTTCTCTTAGTTAAGGCAAAGGCATCTAAGGGGTCTTTGATTAACTTCCTCCCATGCATCAAGATAGGCAGTGGAGAATGAGGAAGGGTCAGACTAATGACTAGAAATTATGGAACCACAGGCAGGCATGGAAGGCGGCCAGAGGAGGATCCCAGATCAACTGAGTTTGAGTTAAGCAGAAGCTGGGAGAAGAAACCCACGATTAAGCGAGGGGAAGTAGAACACATACTGGGTGCATGGGGGAATTTCTTATCCCTCTAAGGATGGTGATCATTTGTTGGGGGAACATCTTCAGAGGATTATAGCTCTCGGTATCCTGATAGCAGGGACTTTCAATAAAGTTATGAATGGGGCTATGTCAGCAGAATTTCAGCAGAAGCGGCAGCAGAGAACTAAGAAACCCATAGCTGCTATAGAAGATGCTGCTGATGTAGCAGTAGTTATATCTTATAACTGTGGCCAGGAGGTTACACTTGGCTCTGGAATGTAACCAGACTGACTGTGGTACCAAACCCAAAGACCCATTGTGGTAACCGTAGAAAATTGAAATACGTCAGAAATCATTGCTAGGTGAAGGGGAGAGGAAAGAAAGGTCAGGGACCCAAATAGTAGAAGAACAACGCATTTAAAGCCCCAAGTCCAACAAAACACCAAGGCAGATGGAGAGAGTATAGTTAAGATCATAGCCTCTGAGCTCAAGAAACGTCTTGAACAATGATGGGTAGTAGCCCTCAGGAATGTTTATGACAGCACTGTTAAGAGGCTGGCAGTGTCAGTTTTTATTGAAACTTGGGCATCCATATCTATCATTTCTATGGACCAACTCCTTACAGCCCAAAACTTGTAGATTATAGGGAGATGAGGAAGCTCGAAAATATTTCGCTAACCTGTTGCGTAAGTGATGGGGGGAAATGAAGTAATTGTACAGCTTTGGGTTTCATTTTGGAACAATTAGAGGTAATTATTAATATTACCACAGGAGACATCTGGTGGAACATAGAGAACACAGATACATATAGGAAAGGACGAGGCATTGGAGCGGCTACAACGACACTCAGAAAGAGAGAAATTGATCCTTTTGCAATGCAACATATGATCCACACATGAAGGGGACTTACCGACATATCTGTCACCCCAGTTGAAATCCTGGAGGACGTACGTTCCCCACACGGGCAATATCTTATCCAAAGGGAAGTGCTGGAAATGCTGAAATGGATAGTTCAGAACTTAGTGAAAGGCGGTTTACTGTGAGCTATAATCCAAATGGGACAGATTGTCCTTCACTCATCCCATGGTATTGTTTAGCTTCTGGAGGCAGGAAGTCTGAAGAGTGTTACTGATGCCAGGCTGACTAAGTGGGAGGCAGCCCTACTACCAGCTGACAAGTATGCCCAGGTGTTGTGAGATTCCAACCTGAAACTGGCCGGCCTCATTCCCATGGAAGATGATGTGCACGAGTGCGAACATCTGCTGGAGCAAGAAGGGAAGGGTGGTATAAAAGAGGAGCCCATAGAAAGCCCAAATGTAACCGTCTATGCGGATAGTTGCGGAAGGTACTTTGATGGATCCACAGGACAGTGGGGGCCGTGGTTAACCAGGAAGGCACCCTCACTAAGGGAGATAGATTGGACAACAGTCAATCAGTCCAATTGATTGAATTGAAGGCCTTCAAGGAGGCACTCTTCCTATCGAAGAACTAACGAGTGAACATCTATGTAGACAGTCATTATTCCTTTGGGGTAATACATGATTAGAGCAGGCAAGGGCAAAGCAAGGATATGTCAACTCTTTCGGAGAAAACATATATAGCATGGGAATCTCATCAAGAAGCTGGTGGAAACTGCCAAGAGTCTGAGGAAGCGGCACTGATCAAAATTAAAGCTCATAGGAAAATTGTAATCCTTGAACAACAGGAAATACATGGGTGAATGCAGCTGCTAAAGCTCTCCTTAAAGTGAGGAGCCTGAGTTACGGCTAGCACCCACCGACAAAGAGGAACAGATTACTGAATGGCTTTTTAGGCAACTGCAAGGAAGTGTAGAGGATGCTGAAAGGCAGGAGCAGGAGAAGCAGGGAGCTATAAAAGGGAAAGATGGAATGTGAAAAGAGAATGACAAAATTATGGCTCCACTGCGCATCCTCAGGATTCTCTATGAGGTGTGTCATGGAAATAGCCATACTGGAAGGGACAAGAGTCTGGTATTAAAAGGAAATGGGATGTCACATGGCTACATTTTGCCAGGATTGCATCCCCGATGTCCAGACCAATCCAGGGGAGGCCTATAAGATAAAAATGAAACATTCAGCCAGACACAAAAGATCCAGATAGACTTTATCATTCCCCGGTGGAATGCCAGAGGGAAGCAGTTTTGTTTGGTCTCGATATGCCAGGTCATTCACTGGATAGAAGTCTATTCACCAGAAACTGTTCCACTACCACAGGAGCCAAGATTCTAGCAGAAGAAATAATCTCAAGGTGAGGTGTCCTGAGCCAGCTGGAGAGCGATCAAAGAATGCACCTTATTAAGAACAACTTTGTTGAAAGATGCAACCAAAGACAGCTCTTCCTAGGGCCATTCTTGAGTAAGGACGGAAAGGAGTGCAACATCTATCTGTCATGGGCAGCACGATGGCACAGTGGTTAGCACTGCGGTTTCACAGTGCCAGCGACCTGGGTTCAATTCCAGCCTCGTGTCACTGTCTGTGTGGAGTTTTCACATTCTACCCGTATCTGTGTGGACTTCCTCCGGGTGCTCCGGTTTCCTCCCACAGTCCAAAAATGTGCGGGTTAGGTTGGTAGACCATGGTAAATTGACCCTATTGTCAGAGATTAGCAGGGTAAATATGTGGGGTTACAGGAATAAGGTCTGGGTGGGGATCAGAGCAGACTTGATGACTAAATAGCCTCCTTCTGTACTATAGGGATTCGATGATTCTTATTTTTAACAACATTTTACCACAGGTTATAATTTCTGTTATCAGTAAATTGTATTGGGCTACTATTCTGTCAAATATTGCTACTTTCTACAACAGACCTGAAAAATAAATTGGATAAATAGCTCACTTTGATTCCGTCTGCTTGGTATTTTTAGAATATTCTTCATTTTCAATGATCAATGGCTCTGTGCACAGACATGTGTGGTTGCTAAATGCAAGTTAGACTGACACTTCACCAACCTCTTACATCTGAGTAAATGAAGAGGTCAGTAGAAAGAAGCAGCTTCAAATGGCTGTGTGGACACAAGAGGATGAAATTTGATATTTGACAATTCCAGCTAAATACAAGGTTTTGGCTCTTCCCAGTGAGAATTCAATGGGGATTTGCACAGTTAAAACTTTCAAGCCCTATCTGATAATATCTTCACATCATAACTCAGCAACCCAGTTGATACTGCATCCACTGAACCACAATTTCTCCTGCTGATACATTCATTTTACAGGCCTGCTTAAGGGAAGTCATGAAGGAGCTGGATTGAGCTCGCAACATGAATGGAGTTAATGGAGGGAGTGAAGGGTGAGAGGAAGTGTAGCGAACCTGGGCTAACTCTAGGGAAGGCTTGGGGCGGAACCGGAAACAGTTGGTCTAATGATGTTGTGTTTGAGTTGTTCCTGATGACAAATAAAGGAGTGTTTAGAGATGGGGCTTGACATCTTCATTTAAAACAATATAAAGAGTCACCATGCCAGGATTCCCCCCCAAAATTCAAAGTGCCAAATTTGTGTAAAAACAGAAGTAATTCCCACTTTCTTTTTCAGTGGGATTTTCATAATGAATCTCCTACACTCACAGTGTCTGAGGGAGATCCACACTGAAAATGTGTGGATGGGGCATGTTCCCCCCATTGCAGCGGCTGGCAGCAAAGCACTGAGTGCAGCACTGCAGCAGCGCCAATCTGTCACAGACACGCACAGGAGCCCGGCACTGCCAGTCTCCCTATCACCGGCCAGCACAGGAACCCCGCATTGCTGCCCCTTCGACACCCCCTTCCCCCCAAATCCCTCCTGATCGCTGGCCTTCCAGACGTCTCTGATCCTGCCCGGACCCTTCCTCCCTCCATCCCACCCCATTTCCCTGACCTCCCACCCAGGCAGTGCTCACCCCCTCCCCCACCAAAGACCCAACTCCCCTTCCAACCCAGCACTTCCCAACTCAATGGTGAACCCCTGTCAGCCCATTTCCCTCCCTCTGCCCGAGATGCTGACTGCAGACTGGCAGTCAGACACCCGAAACAACACCAATGCGATACCCCACGCCCACTGATCTCCCCCTACATAGGCTCTGCGCCCTCTCCCACGAAGCCCCACTCCCAGTAAGCCCCGCCCCTTATCAGTAATCCCGCCCCACTTCCAGTTAGCCACGCCCCATCTAAGTAAATCACGCCCCGCCAAATAAGCCCCGCCCCTCGCGGTAAGCCCCGCCCCTCGCAGTAAGCCCCGCCCCTCGCAGTAAGCCCGGCCCCATCTTGACGCTGTCCAACGGCTGGTTCCACCGACGAGGCCAACATGACTTTCATGGGGAGCAGGTGTTTTCCTCACCAGACAGAACATCTCCTGGTGAGAGGATAAAAGCAAAGCAAGCCCGGACGATTGAGTGCTGGGCTCGCTGAACACATGGCAAAAATTTTTTAAATAAATTTAAAGCAGCATCTTACCGCCCAACGGCTGACCGCGTGGAAATCCGAGTGTCGTCAAATCGTCACGAGCGCCAAAAGCGGCGTCGCTCCGGCTCGCCGCTTTACGCCCGATTTTACGACATTTCCCCGCCGCAAAAACAGGCGCGCGAGGTCGTAAAATTCCACCCATTAGTTCAGAAAGTAATAAATAAGGAGAGAAATGGGTAAGATAACAATTGAATTTTGTTTGTAAATAAAATATACAATTGGAGTCAGTGTGGCCACGACGGACACTCTGATAATTGTGTGAAACGAAAACAGAAAATGGTGAAAACGCTCAGTAAGTCAGACAGCATCTGTGGATAGAGAAGCGATGTTAATGTCCCAGCGTGATGAGCTTTCATCAGAATTGTTCCCAATCTGATTGTTCACCAGAGACCCTGCCTCCAGTCATTCATGATGTAGAGATGCCGGCGTTGGACTGGGGTAGTAAGAATTCAGTAAGAATTTAGCAACACCAATTTTAAATCCAACCATTTTGCCTGACAAAGACACAGTGTCGAAAACTCGCAAATTTACTATCAAATAAATCGGTCGGATTTAAAATTGGTGTTGCTAAATTCTTACTGAGTTCCAGTCGTACATGACAGTGGGTTCAGAAACTTGACTAGCTTCATGTTGTTTCCAGCAGAAGCAAATTCCTGATCCCTAATTACTGTTATGATTTTCAACAATCAACTGGGTTGCAAGTGAAAATCTTAAAGATGTCCATCGTAATGAGTGAATACTTTATTGTTTCAACAATAATGCCATTAGGCATTTTGCCCTAAATTTGAAAACATTTAAAGGTTCTCAAAATTATATGCACGTACCTCTGAAGAAACGATAGAATCACCTCGCATTATCAGGACAAATGTGAACTGCTGCAGATGCTGAAATATAAAATTGAAAACAGAAAATGTTGAAAACACTGACGTTCTCTGAGCTGTGATGTGGAGGTGCCGGTATTGGACTGGAGTAAACACAGTAAGAAGTCTCACAACACCAGATTAACATGGGCATTTGGCCTCTGATCTTCAGGTCAGTGTTCTCCAAGGCAGCCTTTAGGGCATGACAACGCAGAATCGCTGAGCAGAAACGGATAGCCAAGTTCTTTAGTCTGTCGTAGGAAAAATGGTTGAATCTGTCATCAAAGCAGAAATAACAAGGCACCTGGATACGAACTGTTTGATGAAGCAGACGCAGCACGGATTCGTTAAAGGGAAGTCGTACTTGATGAATTCATTGGAGTTCTATGAGGAAGTGACTAGTGCGAAAGAAAGAGGGGAACCGGTGGATGTGGTGTTTTTGGATTCCCAAAAGGCATTTGATAAGGTGCCTCACAAAAGATTGCTGCAGAAGGTTAAGGTGCAGGGAGTCGGGGATAGGGTGTTAGACTGGATAGAGGATTAGTTGTCCAATAGGAAGCAGAGGGTAAGTATTAATGGGTGCTGTTCTGATTGGCAGCTGGTGACTAGTGGAGTGCTTCAGGATTCGGTGCTGGGGCCTCAACTATTTACCATTTACATAGATGATCTGGAGGAAGGGGCTGAGTGCAGGGTAACAAAATTTGCTGATGACACGAAGATGAATGGAAAAGCAAATTGCATGGAGGATCTGGGAAGCCTGCACAGGGATCTGGATTGGTTGAGTGAGTGGGCAAGAATCTGGCAGATGGAGTATAATGTTAGCAAGTGTGAGGTTACACACTTTGGCAGGAATAATTGTAGAAAGGATTATTATTTAAATGGCGAAAAGCTGCAGCATGCGCCGGTGCAGAGGGACCGAATGGTCCTTGTGCACGAATCGCAAAAACACAGTCTGCAGGTGCAGCAGGTGATTAAGAAGGCGAATGCAGTGTTGGCCTTTATAACTAGGGGACTAGAATATAAAAGTAGGGAGGTACTCTTGCAGCTGTATAGGGTACTGGTGAGGCCACAGCTGGAGTACTGTGTGCAGTTTTGGTCACCGCATTCGAGGAAGGATATATTGGCTTTGGAAGGCATGCAGAGAAGGTTTACTAAGCTGATACCGGAGATGAGGGCGTTGGATTATGAGGAGAGACTGAATGGGCTGGGTTTGTACTCTTTGGAGTTTAAAAGGCTGAGAGGGAATCTTATAGAAATGTATAAGATAATGAAAGGGATGGATAGGATAGAGGTTGAGAGACTCTTCCCGCTTAGCAAAGATATTAAGACTAGAGGGCGCAGCCTCAAGATTAGTCGGGAGGGGGCGCAGGTTCAGATCAGAATTGCCGAGGAATTTCTTCACGCAAAGGGTGGTGAATCCTTGTAATTCTCTGCCTGATGAGGTGGTGGAGGTTTCCTCGCTGAACATGTTCAAGTCAAGAGTGGATAGGTTTTTGATTGACAAGGGAATTAAGGGTTACGGGGAGAAAGCGGGAAAGTGGTACTGAACAGCTACAGATCAGCCATGATCTTATTGAATGGCGGGGCAGGCTCGAGGGGCTGGATGGCCTACTCCTCCTTCTATTTCTTATGTTCTTATGCTCTGCACACATGAGGACAGCCTCAACCGGGGTCTTGAGTTCATGTCACACTATCTGTAACACACATGACTTGCCTGGGTTGCAAAATCTCATTAACTGTCCTGGCTGGAGACAATACAGATCTCTTTAACCGGTGCTTAACTCTCTCTCCATTTACATTGTCTGTATCTTTAAAACTTGATTACGTGGAAAGACTCACGTTCCAATCATTACTTTGTAAATTGAGTTTGTGTCTTTATATGCCCTGTTTATGAACAGTACTCCTCCCACCACCTGACGAAGAGCAGCACTCTGAAAGCTACTGGGTTTTACTACCAAATAACCTGTTGGACTTTAACCTGGTGTTGTAAAGCTTCTTACTGCATTCCTCTGAGTTGACAGACATAAAAGAATGTTATTTTCTCTACCTGGTACGAGGGTTCCCGAGGCTGCTGTGTGAGTGTTCCCACAGGCTTCAACTGTCAAAACTGTGTGATATACTTAAACTGCTTAATACCGTCAGTATTTTCGACTTCCTTGCCAAGTTGCAACTTTATAGGTAACTGCAATGTTGTTGAGACTTTGGCCACAAGGTGAAGCTATAACCTCAATTCATTCTTGTGTGCTTGTCTATTGTGACTCAACATCTTCAGTAAGAAAGATGATTTTTTTTCAGCGTTTAAGTAGGTTTTCACATGGCTGGTCATGTCAAAGTTATACTTCTAAATTTAGATTCTTTTCCTTAATAATTGTGAACATTTTCTATTTAAGCAGAAGCAGCACACACGTGCACTTTTCTCCTTTGGGTGATGGTGTTAGGATTGCCCAGCGGTTATATTGGCCCATTGAATCACGCCAAAGGACATTTCCTCCATGGCCAATGGATCTTGGCATCAGATTTGATTCTAAGGTAATGACTGAGGTAGGGATGTTATCATTGCACTGCAAGACCTGCTCTTTGAAGTAGTTCAAATAGATTATAACATCTTCAAGCTTTATGAGCTAAGTTACAACCAAAAATCAATGTTTTCATCAAACATCTCTGCAATTATAAACGAAATTTCCTTTGCTAGGCTCTCTTATAGTCCTGAGCTCCGGGTGACACATTGAAATATAATGGTAAAAAAAAACCTGCAGTTATCAATTTAATCATCCAACAATAGAGAAGATTAGAGATATAAATTGGATAATGATTGTTTTAATACCAAAATAAATGGCACAATAAAACTGTGGCTGGAGCAGATGACACGTCTCTCCCAGAAGTCACATCAATGTGTAATTGGCATGTTCCCCACCCACACGCCCCACAACCATGAAGTACTGCAGAGGAAAATAACTCAGGCCATGTGGGACTTACCTGATGAAGGAGTAGCATTCTGAAAGCTCATGCTACCAAGTAAATCTGTTGGAGTTTAACCTGGTGTTATAAGACTTCTTACTGTGCCTACCCCCATACAATACTGGCAATTCCACGTCATTTTTCCAAGTCAAGATGGTGAGTGACTTGGAGGGAAATGTACAGGTGGTCGTGTTCCCAAATATCTGTTGCTCTTGTCCTTCTAAGTGGTAAATAGTTTTGGAACATACTGTCTAAGGAGCCTCAGTGAGATCCTGCAGTGCACCATGTAGATGGTACACACTGCTGCCACTATCAGTGGTGGAAGGTGTGAATATTTGTGGAAAGGGCACCAACGAAGCAGACTGCTTTGTCCTGGATAGTATTGTTGGAGATGCACTCATCCAGATAAGGACCATCCAGGAAAATATTCTATCACACTCCTGACTTGTCCCTTGTAGATGATGGAGAGGTTTGGGAGGTCAAAAGTAGGTCAAACTCACAGCAGGATTCCTAGCCTGTGACCTGTTTTTGGAATCATTGTGTTTATATAGTTAGTTGAGTTCAGTTTCTGGTCAGTGATAACCTTCAGAATGGGGTAGTTAATAGTGATAGTGGGGTATTAAGCAAATCTCATGGGGTGCAGACAGTATTTTCAGATCTTTCACATTCAACTGGGAGAGTAGATTGGACCCAGGTTTAACATCTAATCCAGAAGCTGGCACCTCCTGTCATGCAGCATTCCCTCACAATTATGCCGTACTGTTAGTTTTTATTTTTATGCTCAAGTTCTGGAGTGGGGCTTCAACCCAGGACCTTCAGACTTGGTGTGCCAACAAATCATCAGCTGATACTTCCAGTATAACTCATCAGAAATCAGCCAAGCAGTGCAAATGCCAATAATATCCAGTACCAGTCTCCTGGGCTAGGGGCCAGCTCCACATCAACCCTGCCCTCTGCCAAAATTGGACACATTCAATCAGCACATCAAATATACACAACCATGTTTCAACCATCCTGTATATTCCACCACCTACCCAGCACAGGCTTACTGGTCACTGGAAAATCAATTTTTTTTTTGTGCTACTTTCATGCAAGTCCTGTCTACCCTTCTGCAGAGGACATTATGTATCCACATGACTAATTAACATGCACTTTTGAATAGGTTGAAAAGTTGCTGGTATTTCTCAGAAGTATAACTTTTTCATAATTTCATTGATGTACAGCGATTTCCAAAATTGGTCACTTTCAACAACTGTAACAATGATGCTGCTACTCCACTTCATTTTTGTTATTGGCTGGCAGCTGATTAACCTGATAGTTCCACATTCATTTGACAAATACTCCAACTTACAGGCAATAGACAACCTATGTCACTAACAACAGCACACTGTCTACACTGCAGCTTGGACTGTCTCTTATGATTAAAGTGACAGTATTTAGGACCAGTCAGATGTGCCAAATCAATTCTTTTCCAATGATAGGGGAGTCTAAAACTCGAGGACATAGATTTAAGGTGGGAGAGGGGAGATACAAAAATGTCCAGAAGGGCAATTTTTTCACACAGACGATGGTGACTGTCTAGAACAAACTGCCAGAAGCAGTAGTAGAGGCCTGTACCATTTTATCTTTTAAAAAACATTTAGATAGTTATGATGGGTATAGAGGGATAGAGGTCAGAAGCAGACGATTGGGATTATCTTAGGAGTTTTAAAAAATAGGCGGTATGGACAAATTGAGCCGAAGGGCCTGTTTCCATGCTGTAAACCTCTATGACTCTATGTGACTGCTTCTCATTAGTTTCGGCACTGTGGTTCATCCATAGGACAACAGGACTGAAATCCCATTGTCACTGCTCAGAATTTCTTGGTTCCTCCATATATAATGAGGTCAAAATAACAGAGGCATCACAAAGCAGCCAAATCTTCCATTCACGATACACCGATCAAAGTCATTAAGAAAATATCAGTCGGACGGAAGAACTTCTTTGATTTAGCAGAAGGTATTGACAGTAATTTATCTGAGATGGGCAAATATACAAGAAAAAGCAGGAATCATTTTATATTCTTAATTAAAGCAATGGAAATCTTTAAAGTTCTTTCAGTCAATTGATCATCATCTGTTTAATTTCTTTTATGTTGGCAAATCTTCCAGAAATTTATTGTCTCACAACATACAATCAAATTTATATTAACCAGAATTTGTGCTTGTTTTTTCACAGCCAATTTCTTCAGAGCTACATCCTCAGGTTGGGAAGTCTAGTCACTACCAAAACCTGAAAAAGCAAGGAAAATCGTTTGACCTTTGTCAAGTTTGCAGTAAAGGTGTCCATCGGCCACAGTGCAGGACACTCTCCTTTCACCAGCTCAGCTGAGGAGGAAGAAAACTGTGACTTGCCCTTGATATTTCAAGTGAACTCTGCCCAAATCATCCTCTTCCCTCCAGCAAACACCATTTAAATTACTACAGTCAGTTAAAATGAACATTGAAATTTTCACCTTGGTTTTGTTAAATGTTTTCTATTATATCTTATGAGATAGATCCAAGATGGCACTAGAGTGTGGTGACTTCTTGCAAGCTTTTCGTTGGATAGCTGAGCTTACACCAAGGCAGAAAACCCTGAAATCCAAAATCTCAGTTATTTATGGGAGGAATGAAAGTACTGGATTCCATCGCAAGATGCATGTCCCACCTGCTATGATTTTCATGGTGGGCAAGATGGGAAAATTTTGCGCCATTACTCTAAGGCATTTCAAAGGAAAATTAGGGAACATCTCACAGCACAGGATTGACAACAAGGAGGGGAGCCAAAGAGAATCCTTGGGGGACTCCAGAAGTAACAGTACAAGTTGAGAAGAGAAACAAATGCGGGAGATTCTCTGGCTACAATAGCATAGCAAATAGATCAATGCCAGGACAGAAAGTCTCTTCTGGCCAACAAAGAGAGGTTTTGACAGAAGGGAAATGTTGGAGGAGAGTTTTTGCAATCAACAGTGTCAATGGATATGGACAGATTGAGCACGTTGATGTGAAAATGTGAAATGATTTTCCTCTGATTTTTGGTGGCAGAAGTGAGGCCTGAACTGCACTTATGAAATTCTTCCCACTGTATCTCGTTAATAGATCAGCAAGATTCGATTCCTCCTGAATTAACATATAGTGAGTGTCTGCAGTAGCGTTTGTCTTGAGTCAGTGATTTATGTGGGAAATTCTATATTATGACACAAGGTGAAATTGTCTGCTTTGAGGTTTGAAAATGTGACTGGTTTTGATCAACACTTTCGAAGGGAAATCTTTATGGAAATGAAGTAAGATCTTCCTCTCCTAATTTCTGTTGAAAATGTATGGTTTAAAGGAGTCGGTTATGAGATGCTGCTGCTGCACCACAACAACTAGTTACACTGTTTCTCTACAATGGGGAAATGGGAAAGGCCAGCAGCATGTGGATTAGAAATAGGGGGAGAACAAGTAAGTTTCTGGGTGGACTGTGTAGACAACAGTGCGGGATGAAACAAAAATCAATGCAAGATATTTTTTAGCTCCAACTACATAGGAAATTCATCTAGGCCAGGGCAAATAGATTCTGTCGGACTACAGCAGAGATGTTGGTGGAAGGAAAGTATTGATGCAACGTGGTGAGGCTGATGGTGTCGAAGTCTGTGGAACTACTGAGAAAAGGAAAAGGTATATCACATCACTAATAGAGGAACGATACTCATAGAATCCCTTCGCTGAAGTAAGAGGCTATTTAGCCCATCAAGCCTGCAACGACAATCCCCCTCAGGTCCTATCCCTGCTACCCCATGTATTTACCATGCTAAACCCCCTGACACTATGCAGCATGTCCAGTCAACATAATCGGCATATCTTTGGATTGTGGGAGGAAACCAAAGCACTTGGAGGAAATCCACACAGGCACAGGGGGAATGCACAAACTTCACACAGACAGTGACTTGAGGCCAGAATTGCACCCGGGTCCCTGGCGCTGTGAGGTAGCAGTGCTAACTACTGTGCCATCATGCTACACAGTGTGACAATATTGTTTTCTCTTCATACTTGACCTCACTCTGATTTATATAATGTCAAGCTAATTTGAACAACAATAGAATGTAGAATCGTTTGACCTACAGAATGTGATGATGGAATTGTTTTCTTTTCAATGTAGTTACCTTGATTCAGATCAGTTGCTGACACACCAGTGAAGGCTTCACATTTATTTTGGATTCAGGAGGTACTCAGTATTTATAGTTAAAATTAACTTCTTGTAAATCTATGAATTATATTTCATTAATGATCAGTAAAATTAAAGTCTTAATTGATTGATGTTTTAAAAGTTTAGAATAGAGTTAGTTTGTCTTGGCATGAAAACTTGTGGATTAATATTGTATTCTGATGAGAAGGGTGATTCTTTTCATTGCCAGATTTGACAGAGCTTTTTGGTGAAATTTAACAAAAATGGAATAAAGCACAACACTGCCAGCATCCCCCTCCTCCACAACCTCATCTCACCCCCATCCCCACCCCAACCTAATCTCATTTGTGATTGAAAAAAGCTACTATAATAGGGGAGGTTGTGTAGTTAGAACATTGTTTCTCAGATATCATAGTGATGGCTTACACTGTTGCTCTGAAGTTCTTAAGAAGGGAAATGGGGAAAGCTGTCCAGGACTTAGATGAAAAATAGTCAGCTGAGCAAAGATCCACGGGGTCTCCAGAGGTAACAGTCCGGGGTGGACGAGAAGAGAAACTATTGCAGGAGATTTCTGTCTACTAGTACATTAGAAGTAGATTTGGGCAGAGAGATACTCCTAGACCACAAAGAGTGGTGCTAGAGGAGAATGGTGTAGTCTAGAAAGAGTGTGAAAGGCAGAAGATTAAGAGAATGAGGAGGGCTGTAATTGGGGAAACAAACAATTGGGGACGGTCTGAAAGTGCAATTGTTTCTGATTTTGAGTAACCTATGATGTTAATTCGAACAATAATAGAATATAGAATCTCTTGACCTGCAGAATGAGGTTGTGGAATTGTTTTCTTTTCAACGTACAGGTAGTTTTCAAACCAATTATTGATCACCTCAAACCAGTGATCAGCTGCAACTCAACCTTAATGTGTAGTTACCAGGAATGTATAGTTATCATAGAAACCCTACAGTGCAGAAACAGGTTATTTGGTCCATTGAGTTTGCACCAACCACAATTCCACCCAGACCGTAGCCCCCTATCCCTACATATTTACCCATTATTCCCTCTAATGAACATATTCCAGGACACTAAGGGGCCAATCAATCTAACCCACACATCTTTGGACTGTAGAAGGAAACCGGAGCACCCGGAGGAAACCGCATGCAGACACAAGGAGAATGAACACACTCCACACAACAGCGACCCAAGCCGGGAACCGAACCCAGGTCTCTGGCACTGTGAAGCAGCAGTGTTAACCATTGTGCTACCTTGCCTCCCAAAATTACCTTTTGAGACACCTACTTTATTTTAGAACAGGTATTTCATTGAAAGATCAATGAAACTGATTGCCTAGTGGTTCACGTCTTAGTGTAACTTAAAGTGGACCATGTGATGGGCAACATGACAGCTCGGTGACGATCACTGTTTGCTGTGCAGATACATGATTTGGGCTAGTGTCTGCGGGAGTTTGCACATTCTCCCCATGATTGCGTGGGTTTTCCCCTGGTGCTCCAGTTTCCTCACACACTCGAAAAACGTGCGCTGAGGTGTAACAAATTGTCCTTAAATTGGTCTTCCCTCAATCTTTGCTAATAGGCGTAGACAAAGGTCATAGGCAGAGGAGGGCATTCACAATATTAAAATGGCGGCGCGGGCTTGTTGGACCGAAGGGCCTGTTTCCTGTGCTGTGTTGTTCTTTGTTCTTTGGAAGTAAATTCTTCAGTATTAATATATTTTATATATTTACAATGAATTTTGTCTTGGAGTGAAAATAGATGTGGAAAGATACATATGACCATGTGTGGAGAGATTGCTTCCTTTGGTTTGAAAGCATGACTGATTTTCATAGGTCCCCCGTGTGAAATATCCTCAAAAATGCAACAAAACCTTCAGTTACAAAATCCCAACGCATTGCTCTGGAAAATAACCACAATAATAGGATTGGCTGTCTTGTACCACTGCAACTTTGCAGAGAACACCACAGAGAATATCCTAATGCCCATTTGCACCTTTATCCAAGTACCTAGGCAGGAAATCAGGGATATGTTGTGTCAGTTCCCAGCTGCAAGCTGGTACTGAAAAAGACTGAGACTGGGGCTGTCCCCTCGTAACTCGCTGTCAGTGCCAGCAGCGAGGTGTTGGTTTGGGAGCTTTCTCTGTAACTTTCATCACCCAACATTCTCTGGTAATGACTACCAAAACCAACAACAGCTAAAAATGACCACCACGAACCCACACACAGCAACCATCATATATTTGTCAGATACTGAACATGCAGTTGAGGGAAATTCTGTCTTTCAGGTAGTCCAGGTTGCCATTTGTTTCCTCATCTTGCCTCTGATACCAAGTTTTGCCTTTTGCTGTTCAGTCTAGGAAAAGCACTAACAGTCACGACAAAAAGCTGCAATGTAGCTTTAGGAGATACCACACTTATACTCAGATGCGAACCCAAGAAGTAGACCAAATCTAAATCACCAGAGCCCTGCTCATGGCCCATGATGATCATGGCAACAGACAACTTCATGTGTCTTTCCCATGTCATAATGACAAGGCGCAAAGATTCTGTTTTATAACTCCCAGTGTATCCAGTACCAGATAAGCAGAAACTTGGGGAAACTTAAGCCGTTGTCTTTAGTCCTCACAACAAACGCCATTCCTTAGCTACTGACTTTGGTTGTCTCCTTGCCAACACCTGAGACTGCAGTTTGGGTGCTATATTTGATCCTGAGGTGAGTCACTAACCACATATCCGTGCCATTATTAAGATGATCTATTTCTATTTACCATCTCAGTAGCAAAGACTATCCCTGCCACCCTTCCAAATTTCAATGAGATTTCAACAGAAATTTTCAATGAAAAGACTAAGAATGACCACAAAACCATTGTCAACTGTCGTAAAATCCTATATGATTCACTATTGTTCTTTCGGGAAGAAAATCTGCAATCCTTACCTGGTCTCACCTACCTGTGATGGGTTGTCTCTTAAGTGCCTTCTGGACTGGCCTAGCAAGCCAGTTAGTTTAGGGCAATTAGGGATGGGCAGTAAACTCTAGCTCAGTCAGCGATGCCCACATCCCATGAACAAATAAAAAAAATTCCTCTGGAAACTTGATATCACTCAAAGCTTTGCTGCCTGTGTGATAAATTATTCACTCATTACTCTGAGCTCACTGACATACAGCGCTTTCCAGCTAAGCAATGTCTCAATTTTACAATTTTCATCATTGTTTTCAAATCCCTCCACGTGCTGTCTGAGCAACTCCAAATCAAATAGTTCCATCATTGGTAACAATGCTTCCAGAGCTAAGGGTGGGATCCATTCGTAAGTGGGAGGCTGCAGGATGGGGGCATTGCTACTGTCCCCTGATTAAATATGAGCGAAATATTTGCAGCAAGACTTTTCCCCGTGAAGCCAGGAGTCTCAGCGAGCGAGTTACCAGTGTGAATGAGAGACTTAGCCGTGATTCTCCCAAAAGTGCTGAATTGGCGGGAAAACTGTTTTAAATCCTGACTGTTTTCTCAGTTCAGCTTCTCACCCAAATCCCCACAGAGAGTCAGTTGTGGAAATCATTAAACGCTGGGGCCAAAGAGCCTGAAATTGGTGGGATGAGTGAGAGTACGCACATGCGCACATCACTGGGAGTTCGTAGAAAAGACGTCCCAGCATCCAGATCACTGTCATCCAAACCCTACCCACATTACTGGCCCCAACACACACACACCACTGGATTTACTACTGGCCCCCACAGGCCCCAGTGCACATCACTGGCCTCATCAATGTCCCTACAACCCCCACACACATCACTGGCTTCAGGCTCTTTGGCCCCAGCGTTTAATGATTTCCACAACTGACTCTCTGTGGGGATTTGGGTGAGAAGCTGAACTGAGAAAACAGTCAGGATTTAAAACAGTTTTCCCGCCAATTCAGCACTTTTGGGAGAATCACGGCTAAGTCTCTCATTCACACTGGTAACTCGCTCGCTGAGACTCCTGGCTTCACGGGGAAAAGTCTTGCTGCAAATATTTCGCTCATATTCAACTCTGCAACACACATTGCTGGCTTCGTTAGAACCTTCCCATATCACCCTACACGCAGACATGGCTACCAGCTCACCTCATGCTCCCATGGATCCGGATAAAGTGTGAACAGAATTCCTCCATCCCTTAAACTCTGCTGCCCTGCAGAGAACTCACATTGTGCTGACGCGCACAATCCCAGGTTCTAATCATTCCTTCTCTTGAATGGGAGCCCTGAGTATTGCACCCATCTGAACACAGCAGTCTATTGACTGACATCCAGTCAGCATACAATGACATTCAACTGAATGTAGTCTTGAAAATCTTTCACAGTTTCCAACTGATTCTTGACTGGTCGCACTCACTGCACCTGCATTCCCCTAATAAACCAGAGCTGTATATGAGCTGCAGGAATGGGGACACTGACAGTCACATCACAAAGATGGCTGCATGGAAACCAGCTCCCAGATTTTCAGAGGCAGACCAGGAGCACGTGCTAGATGCTGTGTAAAGAAGCGTCATAGTCTATTTCCTGGCCAGGGGAGTTATGCGAGGGGTGCATCCATCCCAGAATTGTGGGAGGAGATGGTAGAAGTGGTGAATGCCAGGAGCCTGACACAGCACTCCAGCCAGCAGAGTCAGAAAAATATGTACAATCTTCTGCGAGCAGCAAGGGTGAGTGAGCATTCCTCTTGGAATCACGCTCACGATTGGCATGGATCTCAAACACTGCTTACATACCTGAAGAGCATGCAAAAAGAGCTTGGTCTCGTCTCAGAAGGCCAGGGCTGAGGGATCACACATCATGGGCAGATGCATCTGGACCTCCAGGACTGGTAGAGCCAAGTGATGCCAGAACGTGTGGAGCTCAATCCAGCTACTCTGGCGTCCCATGGAGTGCTGAGGGCCTCTGGGCATCCCAAAGGAGAAGGAGGGTTTGAGGCCATGCCGCAGCCTTCCACCCAGGAGATCCCTGATCCCGGATGTCCAAATTTTTTCCGCAACTCCCCTTTCTCACATCAGGGGATCTCAGGGCCAGCGAGATTAACAGAGAAGTACCCAGGGGAGACCCACCAAGAGTATCACAGGCAACGGGGCATCCTCCTCCTTCTCTGATGTGCATCCTGGGGTAGCACCTAAAAGAAGGAGCAGTATGATGCAAGGATAAAGTGTTTGCTTTGAAGTTTGAAATTGTGACCTGTTTTGGTTAATAGTTTCGAAGGGAAACCTTTGCAGAAATGAAATAAGATCTCCCTCTTTCAATTTCTGTTGAAAATGTACGGTATAAAAGGGGTTGGTTTTGCGATGCTCTTGCTGCAACACAGCGACCAGTTGTACTGTTTCTCGAAGGCTGTACAGTGGGGAAATGGGAAAGCCCAGCAGGATGTGAATTAGAAATAGGAGAGAGACAAGTATGTTTCTGAGGCAATGTGTAGACAACAGAACAGGATGAGACAAAAATCAGCACAAGATATTCTTTAGCTACATAGGAAATTGATCTGGGCCAGGCAGAGAGATTCTGTTGGACTACAGGGGAGATGACGGTGGAAGGAAAGTATTGGAGCAGAATAGTGAGCCTGATGTTGTTGAAGGCTGTGGAATTACTGAGAAAAGAAACAGGGATGTCACATCATTCACAGAGGAAAGATACTCATAGAATCCCTTCACTGCAGAAAGAGACCATTTGGCCCATCAGGCCTGCAACGACAACCCACCTCATGTCCTGTCCCCACGTATTTACCCTGCTAATCCCCCTGACACTAAGCAGCAATTGAGCATGTCCTATCAACCAAATCCACATTTCTTTGCACTATGGGAGGAAACCGAAGCACCCGAAGGAAACCCACAACAACACTGGGAGAATGTGCAAACTCCACACAGACAGTGACTTGAGGCCAGAATTGAATCCTGGCCCCTGCCGCTGTAAGACAACAGTGCAAATCACTGTGCCACCGTGCTGCCCATTCTACAGAGAGTGACAATATTAAGTTGTTTTCTCTTCATACCTGATCTCACTCTGATTTATACAATCTATCAAGCTAATTTGAATAACAATAGAATGTAGAATCATTTGACCTACAGAATGTCATTATGGAATTGTTTTCTTTTCAATGTGCTTATCTTGATTCAGATCAATTGCTGACACACCAGTGAAGGCTCCACCTTTATTTCGGATTCAGGAGGTACTTAGTATTTACAGTTAAAATTAACTTCTTGTAAATCTATTAATTATATTTTATTAATCATCGGCAAAATTAAATCCTTAATTGATCCATGTTTTAAAAGTTTACAATAGAGTTAGTTTGTTTTGACACGAATACTTATTGTATTCTGATGAGAAGGGTGATTCTTTTCATTGCCAGATTTGACAGAGCTTTTTGAGTGGAATTTAAGCAAAAATGGAATACAGCACAACACCACCATCGCCTCCTCCACAACCTCATCCCAACCCCATCCCCACTCCCACCTAATCTCATTTGTGATTGAAAAAACTGCTATTATACGGTGTTGTTAGAACATTGTTTCTCAGAAATATATCATAGTGATGGCTAACGCCATTATTCTGAGGTTCTCAAGAAGGGAAATGGGGAAAGCTGTTCAGGACTTAGATGAAAAATAGTTAGCTGAGCAAAGGTCCATGGGGGCTCCAGAGGTAACAGTACGGGGTGGATGAGAAGAGAAACTATTGTAGGAGATTCTCTGGCTGTACAAGTACATTAGAAGTAGATTTGGGCAGAGGAATTCTCCTAGATCACAAAGAGTGGTGCTGGAGGAGTATGGTACAGTCAAGAACGAGTATCAAAGGCAGAAGATCAAGAGAATGAGGAGGGCTGAAATTGGCAAAACAAACAGGGAGGGCCTGAAATTTTTTTTTTTGATTTTGAGTAATCCATCAAATTAATTCGAACAACAATAGAATATAGAATCTCTTGATCTGCAGAATGAGGTTCTGGAATTGTTTTCTTTTCAACGTACAGGTAGTTTTCAAACCAATTATTGATCACTTCAAACCAGTGATCAGCTGCAATTCCATCTTAATGTGTCATTACCAACAATGTATAGTTAAAATTACCTTTTTATACATCAACTTTATTTTACTATTTTGTTAGAAGTATTTTATTCAAAAATAGCCGAAGTAAATTCTTTAGTAATTAATATATTTTAAATGATTATAATGAAGTTTGTCTTGCAGTGAAAATAAATGTAGAAAGATACATATGATGATGTGCGGAGCGATTGCTTCCTTTGGTTTGAAAGCATGACTGATTTTCATATGTCCCCCACGTGAAATATCCTCAAAAATGGAGTCAAACCTTCAGTTACAAAATCCCGACCCACTGCTCTAGACAATAACCAAAATAATAGGGTTGGATGTTTTGTACCACTGCAACTGTGCAAAAAACACCACGGAAAATATCCTAATGATCGTTTACACCACGACTCTTTGGCAGGAAATCAGCGATATGTTGTGCAAGTCCCCAGTTGTATGCTGTCACTGAAACAGATTGAGACTGGGGCTGTCACCTCTCAACTCGCTGTCAATGCCAGCAGCGAGTTGTTTGTTTGTGAATTTTCTCTGTAACTTTCATCACCTACCATTCTCTGGTGATGATCACCAAAACCCACAACAGCTGAAAATAACCACCAGGAACCTATTCACAGCAACCATTTTCTATTTGTCAGATACTGAACTTGCAGTTGAGGGAAGTTCTGCCTTTCAGGTGATCCAGGTTGACACTTGTTTCCTCGTCTCCCCAAATCTTGTTTTTTGCAGGAGAAATAGAAGCATGGGCACAATGAAAGGAAAAGGATGGGGAAGCAAATTGAAAAATGACATTGTCCTTGTGGATTCACAGTATTCGTATCCATATTAATATGGATTCACAAATATTAATATCACTATAGTATTTTAATAACCATCTAGCCTGGTCCAGGAACCTGCATTGTTTCAAGGTTCTGCATTTGACAGACTAGTTGAGAGGAAGTAGGAATGGAGGTGTGATTGTGGGTGTGGCCTAACCCCAAATAAAACAAAATGCTGTAAAAAGAATGTGCAACAATTCTGCAAAGATGCCCGCTAAACACAAATGTTCACTGATTTTCTCTTTGGAGATAGTGTGCAAAATGATCTTATCATTTTGTTGACAAGGTCCTTCAATATCTTAATGGAAAGCACATTAGAGTAACCAATTTTTGCAGCTGTACTAAATACATTTTGATAACCTTCATTCTTGAGTGAAACGAAAATGAGGTGTCTTTGTCCTTCAATTAAACAACAGCCTAGTCCATTTACTTACTCCCAAAAGCCTGTCTACGTTTGTAGAAAGGAAGTTCGACCTATATTTTCATTTGGAATCCGTGGGGATTTTTCTTCTGGGTGCAATGCATTGTTGGGCAGGATCAATGGTAATATTCCATCACAGTCTGAAGCTTCATATCTGTATCCACTGTTCAAGTCAATGAACATGCCTGTACCATATAAATGTTCTTAGGGTTAGATTAAGAAGGCAGTGTTTTTCCATTATCTGTCTTCCTTTCTCTGCCTTATAATTTGGCAATGGAACTCCAATTGGAAACAAATTGTAATAAGTAAGTAATAAGTAACCTTATTTTCTTTCTATATTGTATAGAATAAAGCAAGAAGTCTCACAACACCAGGTTAAAGTCAAACAGATAATTTAGTATTACAAGCTTTTGGAATGAGGACCTGAAGGAACAACGTTGTAAAAGCTCGTGATTCCAAATAAAGCTATTGGATTTTAACCTGGTTGTGAGAATTCTTACTGTGCCCACCCCAATCTAATGCTGGTATCTCTGCATCATGTGTAGAATAGAAGCAGAGGACAAAAAAAATGATGTTGTGAATTATTTAGTTAACGCAAACCACCAAAATGTTGGTGGGAAAGGAGTTGTCGTCATTCCAATTAATTTATGTTAATTATGAGTTGTATATTTACCTGATCTTTAGTTATCAGGCAGACTACAGCCAGAATTCTCCAACTTTGCCTGTGGTCCGTTGCCGTGAATAGAGATTTGGCTGAGCGCCAAATTCTCTGTTCTCACTGGCAGCAGTGAGGGATGTGCAAAGCTGGAGAATTGCGTCTTAGGTATTTTTTTAATCCATTTCTTTTATTTGCTACCACCACACCCCCCTGCCCTGCCTGATTTAGATTTTGTAATCAATGTGCCAACTACAGTCACTGGTTGTTACGCATCATCAATGCAGCTTCTGGAAAATACGTATTCCAAACATGAATTGTGCCCCAGTCCGTTAAATTTATAATTTGACATCAGCGAATTGGCACTCAATGCTAAAGTTGCACTCATTCTGATAATATGCATGTGAAAATGAGTGTTTGGTATTCCATAGGATTCTTGTTTTGGCCAATTACTGCAGCTACATAACTGATCCAGACATGTTAAACAAGAATAAATTCTTCCTGGAGTAGTTGACTGTACAAAGATAGAATCATTGCAGTGCAGAAGGAGGCCATTCGACCCATCGTCTCTGCATCGACTCTTGACATAATATCTTGCCCAGGTCCACCCTCATTTGTTGGGGCAGTAGCAGTGGTGTAGATACTATGGTAAAGACAACTTGATTGTTTGCAGAGCAGCCTTTGACAATTGAATAATGGTTACCTCGTGGCAGAGGACACAAACAACTGGAAACCCTGTTGAGAGAAATGGGAAAAGAAGATCCCGCCACCAGTTAATAGCAGGCTGCCACAAAACACACAGAACAGGTGTGCAAATTCCCACCCAACGTTTATGTAACAGTTGGATAAAAAATAAAGAGAGTTAAGAATCAATTATATTGCAATGGGTCTGGAATTATGTTGATTTGATTTATTATTGTAACATGTATTATTTCACAGTGAAAAATATAATTTGTTGTGCACTGTAAAGACAAAGCATACTGTTAATAGAAAAGGAAAGGAGAGTGCAGAATGTGGTGTTACAGTCATAGCTAGGATGTAGTGAAAGATCAACTTAGTGCAAACTACATATATACCAAGAAAAGGTCAGTTAATTTTCTTTCCTAAATGGCATTAGGGAACAAGATAGGCTTTTAGCTCCATTTTACTTATCTTTTAATCACCATTATTGATACTGTCTTTTTATTCAAAATGTATTTAATTAACTTAAATCTTAGCTATCATTGTTGCATTTGAACTTGTGCACTCTAATTCATTCATCCAAGTTTGTGGATTACGAATCCAGTAACATATCCATTATGCCATCACCTTTTCGATTGTCTTTCTCTGGAAAATGATTGTGAGTAAAATGCTGCTAAATATAAGGTATGAAGAATGTCATCTCATTATAGTTCTCTGAATTTTCCATTGCAGATCAGGTCAAAATTAAATACAATGTCTGTTTCTCAAAATCTTCAACCTGTAAGTAGCCTTTTACCATTGCGTAGGTAGATCTCTGCCATTGTTAACTGCTGCCCTAAAAATAATGTGCTTGGTATTAGGAACAGTTATTGGAGATATTATTGCTAGCTGGTCTAGTTATTAATCACAATGAACTTAGTTCATTGAGCTAAGATTCAATTTTACTGGGGCAAAATTCTCAAACACAAGGAAATAAAACTGAAAATATTCTCACCTTCATTTCTGCCCATGTTCATTTCCGACACTGCATAAATTTCAGTAAAAGAATGGATATTTAAGTTTCATGCATAAGGTGCTTTGAAGTTTTGATTCTGCCATTTCTCCAGCCTTCCACTCTGAATCTTCGTGAAAGCTGCTATCACGTTACAGTATTAGATTGAATTCTGGTAAACCTTATGGACACAAGGGTGCATTGAATCTAATACATGTTAAAAATGGCGAATTGTTGCAGCATTCTAATGATTGTGCCTGTCGATGATATGTGAACATTTGTGTAAGGCTCCTAATTCTGTATGAGTGAGTTTATAAACTCTTCATGTCAATTCTAATTGCAGCAACAACATTTGATCCAGGGAAATCCCAAAGCATTGCATTTCCCAGAGAACAACAGATATCATGGCAAAAATTGACCTGTTGCACTTGGAACTTAGAAGAGCTCAGAAATACATTTCTAGCTCCTATGTTTTGCCTGTTGCCTTTTGTTTAATAGCAATATTGCCATTTGTTCTCAGCATCTCTTTCCACCAGTAATTGATAAATGGCTGCTTTAGCTGTGTGCCACTGTTTTGCAACTCTTGGTCCACTTCCATGACCTTCTAGCATTGCAGCCCAACAGCTGTCTTCTAATAGCTCTAAAATTACTTGCGGTTAAAGCCAATTATGGCTCTGTTTCTTTTGAGTTTCATTCACCGGTCTCATGGCAGCCATGTCACAATTTATTCCAAGGATGTTTCAAATGTATTTTACTTTTTTAATGGAACGACTATAGCACTGTCAATGCTAGTATTTATTTCCATCCCTAATTGTTCTTGAGAAGGTTGTAATTAGCCACCATCATAAATACAACTGAATGACTTGCTCGGCCATGTCAGATGGCAGTTGAAAGTGAATCACATTGCTGTTATTCTGAAGTCACGTATAGATCAGATCAGGCAATAAGTTCCCTAAAGGATATTTGCGAAGAGATAATATTTTTATGATGATCGGTAGTCACCATTACTTGTACTAACTTATCAGGTTTCTTTCCTTCCTTCTCCTCCATCATCTACTGATGTACAAGGCAGACTTTCACCTGTTCCGATAGTACATTTTACCTGGAACAGATGATGAATCTGTCACCAGCAGCTTACAGCATGAGAGGCATCACTCCACACCAAGCACAGTAGGACACCAGGAGTCACTCCCATTTTTATTCCCTGCCATTCGCACATTGGAAGGAGTTTGCTGGTTAATGCTTAACCTGTTGGCCATGTTGCAATACACCTCCGTTGGCCATTAAATCCTGGATTGTGACACAAACTTAGAGCTTCTGGCCCAGAGATAGGGATCCACCCACAGTACCACATGATCTCCTGTCAAGATTTGTTTATTTGAATTGCTCACTTTCCTTTCTCAGGTTTAATTTTCTTATTTCTGTATCAGGTACTTGAAATTCATGAATAATTTGTTTTCAGTTCATACAGTTTTTACCTTCGAATGCTCTGCCCTTCCCTCTTTTTCATCTTTCCTCCTATTTTTGTCACACTACAACACAGGGTCAAGCCTTTCGGCCTACCAGGCCTGTGCCGATCACATTATCCTATCTAGACCCACTGCCTGTGTCTCTCTATTCGTCACCTGTTCATATCTCTATCCAGATAAGTCTTAAATGTCGCTAATGTAACTGCCTCAACCACCTCACTTGGCAGTGAATTCTAGGCCCCCATCACCCTCTGTGAAAAACTTCCATTGCACATCTCAACTGAACCTTTCCCCCCTTACCTTAAACTTGTGCTCCCTTGTAATTGTTGCTTCTGCCTCTCAGAATTTTATAAACTTCGATTAGGTCGGCCCTCAGCCTTCGTCTTTCCAGAGAGAACAATCCCAGTTTATCAATCTCTCCTCATAGCTAATATCTCTATTCCAGACAATATCCTGGTAAATCTTTTCTGTACTCCCTCCAAAGCCTCCTTGTCCTTCTGGTATTGTTGCGACCAGATTGGACGCAATATTCCAAATGTGGACTCATCAACGTTTTATACAACTTTAACATAATTTGACTACTTTTATACTTGATTCCCTGGCTGATGAAGGAAGCATGCCATATGCTTTCTCAACCATTTTTCCATCTGTGCTACCACTTTTAAGGATCTGTGGACCTGTAGTCCCAGATCTCTCCGTGTGTCTATTCTCCTGATGGTACTGCAATTTATTTTATAGCTCCCACCTGAATTGGATCTATCAAGATACATCACCTTGGATTTGCCAGAATTAAATTCCATCTGCCATTTCTCCACCCAATTTTCCAACCTATCTATACCCTGCTGTATTGTCTGACAAACTTCATCACTATCCACAAGTTCAGCAGACTGGTCCAGCAGACAGTTTGGGTATATTGAGGGAGAATTTAGCATGACCAACGTACGTATACAGGCTATGGGGAAAATGCTGTTTAATGGAATGCTAGTGGAAGCCTCATTCTGTGCTCTATCATTTGATGATTCTGTGCAAGAGAATTCTAGCAAGAGGATTCAATTTGGAGAAAAAGCAAAATGGACTGAAGCTTGAAGTCTGAAATCACAGAAAGTACTGCAAAAAATCAATAGAGAGAGAAAACAGCCCTGTCAACGATCTTTCATTACAATGGAAAGATATTAGAAATGAACTACTTTTAAGAAAATAAAGAATAAAGGAAAAGATGGGTCGCAAAAGAACAAAAGAGAAGGATGTTAGTGTAGGGCAGAGGACATGAGTAATTAAATAACAAAGTGGGTGGTGATGCAAGACATATGGGAATGAAAGAAGTAGAAATACAAATGATGAAGTTGTTAGCGACAACAGCAGTGGCAGTAGCAGAATAGAATTCTGGACAAACAGGCAGCTGACACCAAGACTTAAGTCAGAAACAAAGGAATTTATAATGTGGGAACAAAGAAATAGCTGACCAACTAAATACATACTTTGGTTCTGTTTTCACAAAGGAGGACACAAATTACATACCAGAAACTTTAGAAAACACAGGGTTTGGTGAGATGGAGGAAGTGAAGGAAATCAGGATTAGTCGAGAAAAGGTGTTAGGGAAATTGATGGGATTGAAGGTAGTAAAGCTTCCGGACCTGATAATCTACAACTCAGAGGACTTAACAAAGTACTCTGAGAAATAGTGAATGATTTGGTGGTCACTTTCCAAGATTCTAGAGACTCTGGAACAGCTCCTACATATTGGAGAGTAGCTAATGTAATCTCGCTATTTCAAAAGGGAGGTTGAAAGAAAGCAAAGAATTATAGACCAGTCAGCCTGACATTGATAGTGGGAAAAATTCGAAGGTCCATTATAAAAGATATAGTAGCAAGGTGTTTGAAAAACATTGGCAAGATCAGGAAGTGTCAATATGAAATTGTGAAAGGAAAATCATTCTTGGCAAATCGACTGGAAGTCAACAAGAATGCAGCTAGCAGAGTTGATGAGGGGGAGCCAGTGAATATGGTGCATTTGGACTTTCAAAATTCTTTTAACAAGTTCCCATTTAAGAGATTAGCGTGTAAAATTAAAGCACATGGGATTAGGGGCACTGTGTTGAGTTGGTAGAAAACTGGTTGGCAGACAAGGAATAAAGATTAGGAATAAATGGGTATTTTTCCAAATGGCAGGCAGTGACTAGTAGAGGTATCACAGGGATCAGTGCCAGGAATCCAGCTGCTCACAATGTACTGGCATGATCTAGATGAGTAAATTAAATGCAGTATCTTCAAATTTGCAAATGACATACAAAGCTGGATGGGAGGGTGAGCTCTGAGGAGGGTATAAAGATCTTCAGTTATCCACTCAGCTTCTGCTGAATGGTGAATGCAGTATAATGTGGATAAATGTGAGGCTATCTATTTTGATAGCAAAAACAGGAAAACAGATTGTTATCTGAATGGTTATAGTTTGGGAGAAGGGAATGTGCAATGAGAGCTGGATGTGCTTGTACACCAGTCTTCAAAAGTAACCATGCAGGTGCTGCAGGTAGTGAAGAAGACAATGTTGGCTTTCATAGTGAGAAGGTTTGAGTACAGGAGGGGTGTCTTGATGCAATTATACAAGACCTTGGTGAGGCCACACCTAGAATATTATGTGTAATTTTGGTCTTCTTATCTGA
This sequence comes from Sphyrna mokarran, assembly GCA_024679065.1. NCBI lineage: Eukaryota > Metazoa > Chordata > Chondrichthyes > Carcharhiniformes > Carcharhinidae > Sphyrna > Sphyrna mokarran. Next base: position 36,930 of record JAGIQG010000130.1, on the reverse strand, counting down.
GGAAGGATGCTGTCGCTATGGAGGCAGCACAGTAAAGGTTTACAAGAGTGATTTCCAGCATGGCAGGACTGACGTTAAGAGGAGAAATTGTTAGATTATATTCAGTTGAGTTTCCAAAAATGAGGGAGGATCTCACAAAAACCTATAAAATTATTACGGACTTATACAGGATAGATGCCGGAAGGATGTTCCCAATGATGGGAGAATCCAGAACCATGGGTCATAGACTAAGGATGTGGGGTAGACTATTTAGAGCTGAGATTAGGAGAAATTTCTTCACCCAAGGAGTGGTCAGCCTGTGTGCGATAATTCTGGTTCACACATGAAGAGAAAAATAACACTTTTTATAGGTAAAGTCTGCGCTGAAACATGCAGCCTCAAGCTGCAATCAGCTCCCAAAAAACTTCTGGAACAGTAAACAAAGCTCACAAGCGATCCCCACATTCTCTCTGATAGGTTTCCCAGGTCATGTGACCCTTAATCTGAGTTGGATCCTTAAAGGGACAATTACCGCACTGTTGAATTCATTATCACAGGAAACGGTGGAGGCCAAAGCACTCTATGTTTTCAAGAAGTAGTTAGATATAGCTCTTGGGGGAAAAGGGATCAAAGAATATTGGGGGAAAGCAGGAACAGGTTGCTGAGTTTGACATTCAGCCATGTTCATAATGAATGGTGGAGCAGGCTCGAAGGGCTGAATGGCCTCCTCCTCCTTCTATTTTCTATGTTTAATTTACAAGCTGAAATTTTTGGGGAGAATTCATTTTCTTCACAGGACCACACAGAGTTCCTGAGCAGTGACTGATAGCCAAGTCCCGCACATATGAGGACGGTTTCAAAACAGATCTTGGGTTCATTCACACTATCTGTAACCCCCACAACTTGCCTGGGCTTGCAAAATCTCACTAACTGTCCTGGCTGGAAACAATACACACTTCTTTAACTTGTGTTTGGCCCTGATTTCACTCACATTGTCTGTAACTTTAAGACTTGATTACCTGTAAGGACTCACATTCCAACCATTACCTTGAAATTTGAGTTTGTGTCTGTCGATGCCCTGTTTGTGAACTCAAGTCCTCCTCAGCTGATGAAGAAGTGAGATTCTGAAAGCTTCTGCTACCAAATAAACCCATTGGACCTGGTGTTGTGAGACTTCTTACTGTGCTTACCTCTGAAAAGCCAGAGATAGGAAGACTTGCTGTGAACGTAAATGCAAATTGAAAATGAGAAAATTATGTGAAAAAAATTACGCAAATGTATAAAATGTCACTGACGAACTGAAAGCTGTGATATGCAATGCATTTCAGAATTTCTGGCCACACTTACACAGGAATGAGGCTGTAATATATAGCATAATTGTAATGTATAACATAGCTACCATTGACTTAAACCTACACCTCAAGGAATTATGTTCACTGGACAGTAGAATAGGAGAGATGGGTTTAGCATTTAGAAGTGGTGTCCAAGTCAACATGGTGGAGGCAATGCAACTCATCCTATCCTCTAGCAAATGTTCACACTCCTCGTTGGCATGACAAGTCTATCTGCTTGTACTGAACTGGAACCATTGTCAAATTAGTCTGGTGAATTTGGTTCTCTGGTAAGAAATTTGTCAAACTGACACTGAAATATAACTGAAAAAAGAGAAGGCAGTAGTTTACCATAACCCATTTCCAAGAAACTGGGTTTTGTATCTTTGACTTTAACCAAGATCTGCACTCCCTCTCTCTGCAGCATCCTGTAATAATTAAGAACACACAACTTGGTCAATCCAGCTGTGTGAAAAAGGGTAACAATTTAATTATTTCTCTAAAGGAAACAAAATGAATCCAAGTGTACTAAATCAATTTTGATGAACTGAGCTTTCCCACTGAGTGCAGAATTGCCTAATAATTCCAACCTCACCTTATAAGTTTGTAAGTTTGTACTCCTTATAACTTTGGAAAGACTCGAGAAACACATGAGAACACATGTAAACATACTAATATTTGCTTCTTGTCACAAGATGGGAAATGTAGCTGGAATATGTTATCAAGCAGTGTCAGTTAACTAGCACTGACTCAGAGAATTGTTACAGCGCAAAAGGAGGCCATTTGGCCAATTGTATCTGCTTTGGTGACTCCACCAAACCTCAGAAGTAATCAACAGTGTTGAACCTGAAATGAATATTGTCCTGTATTAATTCCACCTAAGTAGTTTAAAAGCTCTGAATATTTCCTATTAACTTATGTATTAATTGTATTCACTTGTTTCTTGCATAGATTGATGCTAGTCTTTTGGAGAATATACTTCCTAGGTATGATTCGTAGAAGAGGGCAATAATAACCTTGGCCAACAATTTCAAAAACTCCACACCAGAAGTTGTGAGTAGAGCAAATAGATGTAGCCATAGAATTCAGAGACTAGTGTTGAAATTTATTAGCTGAACAAGAGAATATGGACTGATTACAAGATGAAAGAGAATAAAACTTGTTTGTATATCAGAAGTCCCAAATGTTGAATCATGAAAATTATTCCACTTTAGTTTGATTCTCTTATTTCAAGAATAAGCATCACATTTAAACAATACCAGCCAGAGAGTGATGTAGGACTGATACCATTTCAATGGACTCAAGAGAAATATTGAATTTTCATGATTCAATATTTGGGACTTCTGATATACAAACAAGTTTTATTCTCTTACTCTTTATTTGCTGTACTCACAACTTCTGGTGTGGACATTTTGAAATCGTTGGTCACGGTTATTACCGCCTTCTTGTTCGAATCACACTCAGTTTCTAATGGAAATCGATGAGTGAGATTGATGAGTCACTAGAACAGGAATAAGTTACATATGAACCTTTGAAACTAGAAGCAGCAGTAGATGATTTGGCCCTTCAAGCTCACTCTGCCATTTCTGTGTTTTTCTAAAATAATTGTAATAATTTTGAACATTTTTGTCTGTGTTACTAACGATGTATGATGCATTGGCATTAATTTTGTAGAAGAGTATCAGATATGCAGAGAGACCAGCCCCAAAAAGGTCTTTAGAGTCTTGCATCTGTAGAAGCCGTGCAGCAAGGCGAATTTTCCAGGATCTTGAAAGAATGTCACTAACTCTATCAGTGAGTACTTTCAGCTGTAAAATATAGAGACTAGTACTGTGCTTAGTGAAAGTTAAAACTGAAACGAGTGAATATACACTAATAACAAGATGAAACAAAATAAGTTCAAAAAGATGCAGGTTAGATTGATTAGCTGTATTAAATTGCCCCTTAATATTCTGAGATGTGTAGGTTAGGGGATTAATGGGATAAATATGTGGGGTTACAGGAAAAGGGCGTGTGTGAGGCACAATGGGCCGAATGGATTCCTTCTGCTCTGTAGAGGTTCTGTGATGACCTTGATTGTGCATCACAAGTCCCAGATACTGTAACCTTAGATTTATACAATCATAGAATCCTACGGTGTAGAAGGTGGCCATTCGGTCCATCGAGTCTGCACCGACTACTATCCCACCCAATTCCTATCCACATGTATTTATTCTAGCTAATCCACCTGACACTAAGGGGCACCCACCTACCCCACACAACTTTAGACTGGGAAGAATCCAGAGCACCTGAAGGAAACCCAAACAGACATAGGGAGAACATGCAAACTCTACACAGTGACCTGAGGCCAGGAATCAAACCTTAATGCTGTGAGGCAGCAATGTTAACAACTGTGCCACATGAAATTTGGTTACATGAAAATAATTTCCTTTTGACTGTGAGTTTCTTAATTTGACAAATAATTTCACATAGTAACCTGAATAATGTCAGCGAAAGCTAGCGTAGGACTGACACTGTGCCATAACTGGGCTGCTTTAAATGGACTCAATACCATGAACTGCTCACAAATCTAACGCAACTCAATAATTGAGGTGAATGAGTCACTGGGCCACAAAAGATTGACCTCGACTGAGGCTGGAAGTTTCCACTGTCACTGAACTGAATGGCGTTTTGTCTGAGCACCAAATTCTCCAGTCTGACTGGCAGCAGCGTGAGCATGGATGAGATCAGAGAATCCCACCCATTGTGTCCCTTATCTCCAATTTAATGTCAGCTGTCCAACTCTAAGCTGGGACATTTGCACTGCATTGAAGAGACAATGACAACGACAGCCATCACTTCTCTGTGTCTAATAGCTGAACAACATTTCCCAGTAAAAGGGATTGTGTGGAGGCAAATGCTTTCACTTCTTAAGCTCTAGTATTAGTGAGTAAGTTTAGTTCAGAATATGATTAAATTTGGGGACATCTGTACGGAAGGATTTACATTGAAAATGACTTGATCACAATTTTGTTCATGCTCAGTCCTATTTCAGTGACAGTCACATACATAATTGCTCTAAATTTCGTTGAAAAAATAAGCTGACAAAATGAGAAGGTATAATGTAAGAGATTGTAATGATATAGGTTAAGTTGACAACTAGTAAGCTTTTTTGATTGCCAGTAACCATGCTTTTTGCTGTGATGAATGTACATTTACAGCAGCTGATCTTTTATCGCATCGCTCACACATTGGCCTGGAATATCATTCTGATGTTTAGCTGTTAAGATGGAAGCTGTGTTTAGCTGACATTTTTCTTTAAGACCATTGCTCTCAAGTACTTTATCTGGGAACATGGCCTAAATAGAAAGCTACTGACAGGTGGACAGGTAAAATTGCGGCCAATGCATCAAAATGTTTTTTGTTTCCTTTAGTTTAAACTATAGGTCCACTTTACTTTGTGCTGTATCATATGCTCCAGACTGCATTAGTTAATCACCATAGGGAACATGGTGTTTCACCGATGGGCAGCATCTGATTCTCCCACCTCTCTGTGACTTTAGCACTCTCTATTTCCAGACACTGTTAAACCAGTGTCCCTGCACTATGTTCACACTCTCTGCAGTCCAGGACGGCTCCAATGAAGACATGGCTTCCAAAAGCGGAAAGCATGTTGTGCCCAAATTCAGTGATTTGATTTGATTTACTATTGTCACGTGTATTGGTATACAGAGAAAAGTATTGTTTTTTGCACGCTATTCAGACAGAGCATTCATAGAAAAGGAAACGAGAGGGCAGAATGTAGTGTTACAGTCGCAGCTAGGGGAGAGCAAAAGATCAACTTAATGCAAAGTAGATCCAATCAAAAGTCTGATGTCAGCAGGAAGAAGCTGTTCTTGAGTTGGTTGGTGCGTGACCTCAGAGCTTTGTATCTTTTGTCTGGACGGAAGAGTGGACAAGTGAATATCTGGGGTGCATGGATCCTTAATTATCCTGCTCCTTTTCCAAGACAGCAGCAAATGTCGACACAGTCAGCGGATGGGAGAGTGGCTTGTGTGATAGGTTTGGGCTACATTCACAATGTTTTGTAGTCCTTAGTTTTCCGAGAAAGTAGAAGTGTTGGTGGGTTTTCTTAACTATAATGTTGACATGGGGGAACCAGGACAGGTTGTTAGTCAGGCGCTCCTCACAGCTGTGCCTGTTGTAGCCAGTCAAGACCCAGCATGATGTTCTGCATTGCTGAGCAGGCTAAGACCAAAAAACATACAAGCAGACTTATGCCACTTGGCCCATTGAGTCTGCTCTGCCATTTAACCATGGCTGATATCTGTCTCATCCCAATTCTCCTGCCTTTTCCTCATAATCTCTGATCCCCTTATTAATCAAGAACCTATCTATCTCTGTCTTAAAGACACTCAATGACCTGGCCTCCACAGTCTTCTGCAGTAAAGATTCACCGTTCTCTGGCTGAAGAAATTCCTCATCTCTGTTTTAAAGGATCGTCCCTTTAGTCTGAGGTTGTGCCCTCTGGTTCTAATTTTTCCTATTAGTGGAAACATCTTCTCCAAATCCACACTATCCAGGTCTCTTGATATCCTGTAAGTTTCAATAAGATCCTCCCTCTTTTTTCTAAATTCCAATGAGTACAGGCCCAAAATCCTCAACCATTCCTCATACAACAAGCTCTTTATTCCAGGATCATTCTTATGAGCCTCCTCTTAATTTTTTCCAAGACCAGCAGATTCTTCCTGAGATACAGGACCTAAAACTGCTCACAATATTCCAAATGGGATCTGACCAGAATCTTACACAGACTCAGAAGTACATTTCTACTCTTCAAGCTGTATTCTAGCCCTCAAAATGTGAATGCTAACATTGCATTTGCCTTCCTAAATGCTGACTGAACCTGCACATCAACTTCACGAGAATCTTGAACACAGACTCCCAAGTCCCTTTGTGCTTCTGATTTCCTAAGCATTTCCCCATTCCTCCTTTCAAAGTGCAATATCGTCACACTTTCCACATTGTATTCCATCTGCCGCTTCTCTGCCAACTCTCCTGTCCTGTCCAAATTCTTCTGCAGCCCCCCTGCTTCCTCCATACTACCTGACCCTCGACATATCTTTGCACATGGTTAGCAGTGCTGTCTCAGAGCACTAGAGACCCGAATTTGATTCCCAGCTTGGGTCACTGTCTGTGTGGAGTTTGCACGTTCTCTCCATGTTTGTATGGGTTTCCCAGGGTGCTGCAGTTTCCTCCCATAGCCTGAAAGACATGCTGGTTAGGTGCATTGACCTGAATAGGCACCAGAATGTGATGGCTAGTGGAATTTCACAGTAACTTCATTACAGAGTTCATGTAATCTTTACTTATGACCAATACATAAATACATAAAATCGCAAGATGGAGTAAGCTTTGTGTTAGAATATGGGTCAGGTTTCCGTACATGGGCTGTCAAGTGTGAGAACGATGCCAACACAGTGCAAGAAAGGATAAAACATTTTTGTTATTGCAAAGATTTCAATGTTAAAACCATTTGACCTTTCTCTATATTTTTCCAATTCATTCCCAGACCGCAGGAAGGTTTTCTGCCACTGGGGGACAGGAGTTGTGTCAAAACTTTGAGCTGATCCTTATCTCTTTATTGCCCTGGTTTTAGACATATACTGATTGGTAACAGGACCAAAATCACATAATGCTGAGTTGCCACCTTGTCACTGGAATTCTTTCCATTCCAATTTTCATAGCACCTCACCTCAGCCGGCCAGAGTTTCTGCCAGAAAGGGCTCGAGGTCTCATTTATATCAGCAAATTGGATCGGGACATTAGCTCTATTTTCATCCTAGTCCCTGCAGTGCTACCACCCTCAAGCCAGCCACAAACTCTGGGCGTTACAGGTCTAGAGCATGAACCTTAGTTCAACTAGGGAAAGCTGGAAGTCAGTTTGGTTTTTATTTTGGCTACGGTCGCTTACGTGTTTTGAACCTAACCTTTCATTATGACATTTCCTTGTTGTTGAAGGGGGCAGGGGCAGAGATTGGAAACAATCCCTTGCTATTGTAAACTGCTGCTTCATTTCACTCCCAGAACTTTCACCCACCCCTTCTGAGGTGCTGCATTCGACTGATTTCTGATCAGCTGCCCCATCAGATTACCCACCCTTCCAACCATCGAGTTGCTGATGAACACACTGTGGTTGGTGCTAGCAACTCACTCATTCACTGTGGATGAGACTTGTCCTCAAAATCTGACTGGGTGGAGCAGATGGACCGTGCCACAGCTGACCCAGTGTACTCTGAGTTTGCAAATGGCCCCCAGTATCACTTTACCTCTAAGCTTTGAGTTTGAATCCAGCTTAAACAAATGGGCTAAGAAGCTTCTTATGCTGCATTTTACCCATAATTCAGTTGCACAGTCTAACATAATTCCTGGTGAGTGAGAGTCCACAGCATCAAGTTGATCATTTAAAAAACGACAGGGATTTGATGTAAAAGTGCGAACAGTCTGAGGGGTGCTGTTCTGAGGTATTAAAATATTAAAATTGTGGCAAGAGTAGAGGAGCTCTATTGCTTTCGCTTTGTTATACTGGGCAGTTAAGTATTCCAAGTCGAAACTAGCTGGAAGCTTAGTTTGGTAGGAATGTGTCTGTTCCATCCATACCTTACCAATAGAGAAATCCTCCTCCCAGTAAATTTTGTCCTGGGGAGGCAATGACCTCAGTTTTCATGCTTCAGAGTGTAAGGACATTCCTCTCAGATGCCTTCTGAAAGCAATGCCAGAACTCATTGTAATTTCATTGAGCTCAGGAGAGAGTCAAATTCATTCCATTTGTGTCCAATTCCAGACTGGAGCTTCAATTGGCTGGAAGAACTACAAGCTGCTCGATCAAACGTCACCTGTCAACAGCATGCCGAAAAGGTTTGATTCTGTCTTTCAGTTATCTTAATGAACAATGTTTGCATCTTCATAGCTGCTGAGAGATAAAATTAATAAAATACACATTCAGTTACCTATAACAGAAACATTTGCATTAGTAGTTTATTGTAAGTATTTATTCCAATTTAGAACAGAAAAAATTCCAGAGAGCCACATTAACTCAAAGATATTTTTATTTGTTTATGTAAACAAGATAATGCCCGACTCCAACTGCACTTGAACCACTGAACTCTACGTCATGCAGGCACTCCCACAGGAGTTCAAGGGATTTAATACAGTGACAAGTGAAGAAATGACAGAATAGGACCTGATTTAATCATTCTCATTCTCAGTGTTGAATCTGGGTGTAATTCAGATCCGACTTTGAAATCTGCTTTCGGGCACTCCCATACACAGTCAACTTGAAAAAAAAATTGTGGGTCTGAATCATGCTGTGGGCAGGACTTTTCACACCCAGAATGATAGGAGTGCTGAACTGCACATGCGCAGTTGGAAAAAAATTTGAAAAAGTATCAGATCACTTCCGGGTCGCAGAAAGAGAAGAAAATGGATCAGGAGCAAAAATTCCCACAGGCATCATTGTCCCCTTATCCATCCACCCCCTTGGTACCCAGACTGATTGCGACTCACTGCCCCTTTAACCCCAGCACCGATCATCCACAGAGTGGCAGCTGACCACTCTGTTCCCCCTGCCAACCAGAGATCCATCTGACCCCTTCCCCCACCAGTGAGCGATTGGACTCTATCCTTCTCCCCCTGCCGAGAAAAATCTCACCCCCTCCTGCCCCCTCAGAGAACAATCTGGCCACACTCCCCATGAAAAGTGAATGAAAGTCTGAATCGGGTGCTCCAGCTGTTGAAAAGGCGAGTTCAGAGCTTCCAACGGTTCTCTGACTCGGATCAGTGTTTGGGGTGGAAAGGGAGGCAGGTCAGATCATTCTCTGGTGGAGAGGGAGGCCTGATTGTTCTCTGATGGGGTGTGGAGGGAGAGAGGCCAGATTGCACTCTGGTTCGTGAGGAGAAGGGGGTGTCAGATGGATCTCTGGTATGGGGGGGCAGGAGCTCGTGATCGGTCTGAACAGTGGGGAGGGAGTTGGTGGATAAGGGGGAGAGTGATGTCTGGACTATTACTCCCGCTTTTTGCTCCCAGGCCACTTCCTCCACTTTCTGCAGCCCGGGAGTGATCTGACATGGGCGCGTTTTTTCAAATTTTTTCCAACTGTGCATGTGCAGTTCAGAGCTCTGATCGTTTCTGTGTGCTAAGCCCTGCCCACAGCGTGATTGAGACCCACAATTTTTTTTTCAGGCTGAATGCGTATAGGGGTGCCTGAAAGCAGATTTCCAAGTCGAGCCTGAATCACACACATTCAGCACTTAGAATGAAAATGATTAAGAGAGCCATTGGAAGCTGTGAACACTCCTGTTCAGCAGCTGGAGTGCCCGATTCAGACTTTTATTCAGCAGATACATTTCGGCATGATTCCAGCTCAGCGAACGCAGTGGTAACTGTGTAAATGTTGATAAAGTTGGGCGGGTAGTTCATTAATTCAATTGACATACTTGCAAATGCATTTAAATTGCCGTTGTGCCTGTTTCGGGCGCGAATCGGATCTCCGTCATTCCCAGGTTTCAGTCAAATGGCACCTGCATGGCGCAGATCGTGTTAATGGCCTCTCACCTGACTTCACCATGTTTTTGCACACAAAAACGGGTGCAACACACTGGTAAAATAGAGCCCATCGTTTCAAGTCAGACATAGAGGGAACTTGGAGGTTTTGTTTGTGCATACCCTAGATTTGTTCTTCTAATTGATAGAGTTTGTAGGTTTCAGAGGTGCTGTCATAAAGTCATAGAAGTTTACAGCATGGAAACAGGCCCTTCAGCCAGTTTGTACATACCACCCTTTCATTTGAAACCCCTAAGCTAGTCCTAATTGCCCGCATTTAATCCATTTCCCTCTATACACATAACACACTTGTAACTGTCTAAACGCTTTTTAAAAAACAAAATTGTACCTGTCTCTACTACTACCTCTGGCAGCTTGTTCCAGATACTCACCACCCTTTGTAAAAAAAAATTGCTCCTCTGGATCCTTTCGTCTCTCTCTCCTCTTACCTTAAACCTACGCCGTCTAGTTTTAGACTCCCTTAGCTTTGGGAAAAGATATTGACTATCTAGCTGATCTACGCCTCTCATTATTTTATAGACCTCTGCAAGATCACCCCTCGGCTTTCTTCACTCCAGAGAAAAAAGTCCCAGACTAGCCAGCCTCTCATTATAACTCAAACCATCAAGTCCCAGTAGCATCCTAGTAAATCCCTTCTGCATTTTTTCTAGTTTAATAATACCTTTCTATAATAGGGTGACAGAACAATGCACCGTATTCCAAATGTGGCCTTACAATGTCTTGTACAACTTCAATAAGACGTCCCAACTCCTGTATTCAATGTTTTGACCAGTGAAACGAAACATGTTTTGAATGCCTTTTCACCACTCTGTCCACCTGTGACTCCACTTTCAAGGAGCCGTGAAACTGTACCCTAGATCTCTTTGATCTGTTACTCTCTCCAACGCCCTAGCATTTAACTGAGTAAGTCCTGCTCTGGTTCAGTCTACCAAAATGCATCACCTCGCAATTGAACTCCATCTGCCATTCGTCAGCCCACTGGCCTAATTGATCAAGATCCTGTTGCAATCCTTCTTCACTGTCCATTATGCCATCAATCTTGGTATCACTTGCCAATTTACTAACCATGCCTCCTATATTCTCATCCAAATCATTATATAAGTGACAAATAACAGTGGACCCTGCACTGATCCCTGAGGGACACCATTGGTCAATCAACCCTCTACAACCACCTTCTAGCTTTGTTAGTAAGCCAATTTTGTATCCATTTAACTATCTCACCCTGGATCCCATGAGATTTAACTTTGTGCAACAACCTACTGTGCGGTAATTTGTCAAAAGCCTTGCTAAAGTCCATGCAGACAACATCAACTGCACTGTCCTCATCTACCTTCTTGCTTAACTTTTCAAATTGTTGTAAAATCAGTCTGTTTTAATCCTTATACGGTGGACAAATAACTATGAGTAGACATCCTTTTAGAACAAACAATATTTATTTAAACCCACACAATCAATAATCACTCACCCGACCAACAATAAGTTATCTTACAAAGAAATACTAGAATTTAAGTACAATACAAGAGCTTGACTTAACTTTGCGTGAATGGCAAGTACCCAGATAGATACTGGCCTTTATGTCTGCGTGGGTCTTGGTAGTTGTCTGTGTAGTTTGGTCCTTTGGTCTGGTCTGGCGTTCTAGCTATGGTCTTTCTTCCTTATTAGGTGTGGTGGCTCTCCTCTTGCTGGCGATGTTCACCATTCTTGTAGCTTGTTCGTTGGGTCAGAGAGAGTGAGATTCCTCGTTGTGCAGCACCCTTTATACCTGGTTTGGTTTCACACCCCTTTTTGGCCATTGCCAATCAATCAATCGATCAGGACTTGATCACCCTGATCGATAAGAGTCCAATCAGGTGCTACCACACCAATCTGTGGGTGTGTCCCCAGAGGTCATGTGTTGGAGGCACACAGGTCACATACCTTCCTCCTAAATAAGGATTCACGGTGCCCTTATGTCTGGCATACAACCCAGTGTGACCAGAAAGTCTCTTTCATCCTGGAGACGACCCATGTCCTGTTTATTCACTCGTCAGGGTTGCAGCCTGTTTGTCTGTCTTTAAACTGCAGCCTGTCAGTTTGGTTTCTTGCCCAATTGTCCCAGAATGCTTTACAAAACACCATTTTGATGGTCTGTTTGGCTACAAAATAATTCAATCAAATCTGTGAGGCATGAAGTCAAAGACGCATTGCTATACTCACCAAAACCTTTGTCAAAGAGGACTTGGCGAGTTACAGCAATGCATCTTGTAGATGATTCACACTGCGGCCACTGTTTGCCAGTGATGGAGGGTTTGATGTTTAAGGACTTAGATCAAGCAGCCTGCTTTGTCCTGAATGACCATGCAAAGATCCATTGGTCTTGTCCGGGATTCTCTGGTTTTGGGTGAGTGCAGTCTGATAGCCTCTTCTGACTTTTAAATGCTGTTTAATATTTATCAATGTTCATTGTTGAGTAGATTAATGCAGTGGATCTAATGATGATATGTTTATTGTTCTTATATTGGGGTTTACCACACACAATTCTTTGCATTTCATTTTGCATGAAGTGAGTACCATTTTGTTTAATTCTAAATGTATACAATTGGCAGACTTCAGAAAACTGATTTTTTTTGAAGTTTCATAAATTTTGTGATATGCCACAACAATTATATTAATTTTGTCTGTTCCTGGAATTACTTTATAGCAATATGCACTTTGCTAGAAATATATTGCCATCGCTCACTCCCAGGTCAAGTTGTGAGGACAGGACAGCAAAGACATCCAACATAAAACATCCGATGAATGCTGGTCACATCTCTTCTTGGGAGGCAGAAAACGATATGCAGGTATGCAGTGGCAGCTGAATCAAACATTGACTATGTTCCTTTTCATGAGAATGAGATAGTTTGTTATCTGACAATACATGGTCAGGTCGTAAATGAAACAAAACTGTTTTTAATCCTGTTGCAATATGCAGGAACTGGGGCAATTTCACTAGACCATCTGTATTAATGCTGTGGTTGCTAGTTCTGGTCAAAAGCCAGGTATTTCTATGGTTTGGTAAGTGGTTCACTTCCTGACCTGCACCATTTGTAATGACAAACACAACAGGGTGTGGGCACATCAACACAAGATACCTATTCATGTCAATCTACATCCTGACTGGGAGAGTTATTGCCATTCTTTCATTAATGCTGAGTCAGAATCATTGGAACTCCCGACCTAATGATAGAATTGTGGGAATAACACCACGAGATGTATTGCAGTAATTCAGGAACAAAGATCACCACAACTTTCTCAAAGGCAAATCGAGATGATTTTGCCAGAATGTGGTGGTGATTTTGCCAGAATGTCCAGACCCCAAAATTGAACTTTTCAAAAACAAAATTCAGTGAATCAATGGAATGTCTAAAGTGAAAATGTCAAATTTGAGCCATTGTGACCACTCTCAAGATGTATTCAGATTTATTCATGGATCCTAGAATAAGATGCAGTGCAGTTCTTCTTCATGGATATTGTGATGCTTAACATGAAAATATTTAACACAAAGTTGGGTCTTGGCACGGCAGCATAGTCATTAGCACTGCTGCCTTACAGCAGTAGAGATCCTGGTTCGATTCCCAGCTTGGGTCACTGTCTGTTTGGAGTTTGCATGTTCCTCCGGTGTCTGCGTGGCTTTCCTCCAGGTGCTCCGGTTTCCTCTCACAGTCTGAAAGATGTGCTGGTTAGGTGCATTGGCTGTTCTAAATTCTCCCTCAGTGTACCCAAACGGGTGCTGGAGCGTGGCGACTACAGTGCATCTTGTATGTACTAATACATATACTGCAGTACAGTACATACATTAATTGTTGCAATACATCTTGCATATATTAATGGCTGCTGCCACTGTGTAAATGATGAAGGGTGTGAATGTTGAAGTTGGTCGATGGTGTGCTAAACAAGTAGGTGACACAGTGGCACATTGGTTACAGTGCTGCCTCACAGCTAGAGGGACCCAGGTTCGATTCCCAGTTTGGACCACTGTCTGTGCAGTCTGCATCTTCTCTCTGTGTCTGCAGGGGTTTCCTTCCTGTTCTCCAGCTTCCTCCCATAGCCTGAAAGAAGAGCTCATTGAGTGAATTGACCATGCGAAATTGTCCCTCCCTCCTGAATGAGCTGGAGTGCGGCAACTAGGATATTTTCACATTAAATTCATTGCAGTGTTAATGTAAATTGACATGTGACACTCATAAATAAACAAACAAAAGTGGACTTCTGTTTTGGATAGTATTGAGTTTTTTGCGAGTTATTTGTTTGTTTATTTATGAGTGTCACATGTCATCCAGGCAAATGCAAAGTATTTTGTCACATGCTTGACTTGTGCATTCTAAATGGTGGACAGCCAAGGAGTCATTCTGTGTGCCATTGTTTTGCAACTCTTGGTTTATTTTCATCAACTTGAAGCACTGCCACCCAACAGCTGTCTTCTAATACCCTAAAATAACCTGTGGTTAAAGGCAATTATGACTCTATTTCTTTTTAGTTTCATTCATCAGTTTCATGACAGCCATGGGAATGGGGAACAAAGAAATAGATGACCAATTAAATACATACTTTGGTTCTCTCTTGAAAAAGGAGGACATAAATAATATACCAGAAATGTTGGAAAACACAGGATTTGGTGAGATGGAGGAAGTAAAAGATGTTGGGTAATTTGGTGGGATTGAAGGTGGATAAATCCCCAGGGCCTGATAATCTACAACTCAGAGTATTTAACAAAGTGTCTCGAGAAATAGTGGATGATTTGGTGGTCATCATCCAAGATTCTATAGACTCTGGAGAACTCCTACAGATTGACATGTAGCTAATGTAACCTTGCGATTTAAAAACAAAGGCAGAAAGAAAGCAGAGAATTATAAACCAGTCAGTTTGATTTTGATGAAAAATCTCTTGAGTGTACAAAAGAAAAAATAGCAAACTGTTTGGAAAACAGTGGCAGGATCAGAAAGTGTCAACATGAATTTATGAAAGGAAAATGATGCTTGGCAAATTGAGTGGAACTCGAAAAGAACGCGGCTACTGATTGTGGTGCATTTGGACTTTCAGAACTCTTTTGACAAGTTCCCACGTAAGAGATTAGCGTGTAAAATTAAAGCACATGAGATTAGGGGCAGTATATTGAGATTGGTAGAAAACTGATTGGCAGACAAGGAATAAAGGTTAGGAATAAATGGGTATTTTTCCAAGTGACAGGCAGCGACGAGTGGAGATATCACAGGGATCAGTGCCAGGAACCCAGCTACTCGCAATGGACTTGCATGATCAGATGAATGAATTAAATGCAATATCTCCAATTCTGCAAATGACACACGGAGGGTGAGCTCTGGGGAGGGTATAAAGATGCTTCAGTTATCCATTCAGCTTCTAATGAATGGCAAATGTAATATAATGTGGATAAATGTGAAGCTGTTCATTTTGATAGCAAAAACAAGAAAGCAGATTATTTTTGGAATGGTTATAGTTTGGGAGAGGCGAATGTGCAATGAGATCTGGGTGTGTTTATACACCAGTCATCAAAAGTAACCATGCAGGTGCTGCAGATGATGAAGAAAGCAAATAGTATATTGGCTTTCATAGTGAGAAGGATTGAGTACAGGAGGAATGTCTTGATGCAATTCTACAGCAGCTTGGTGAGGCCACACCCAGAATATTGTGTACCGTTTTGGTCTCCTTATCTGAGGAATAATGCTCTTGCTCTGGAGGCAGCAAGTTTACCAGTGTGATTCCTGGGATGCCAGGAGGAATTAAGAGGAGAAATTGAATCAGTTAGGGTAATATTCATTAGAATTCCGAAGAATGAATAGGGATCTCACAAAAACCTACAAAATTATTCTGGACCTATACAGGGTAGATGCCGGAAGAATGTTCCCAATGATGGGAGAGTCCAGAGCCAGGGGTCAGAGACTAAAGATGTGGGATTGACTATTTCGAGCTGAGATTAGGAGAAATTTCTTCTCCCAAAGAATGATCAGCCTGTGTGCAATAATTCTGGTTCGCACATGAAAAGAAAAACAACACTTCTTATCAGTGAATTGTATGCTGAAACATGCAGGCCTCAGAGCTGCAATCAGCTCCCGAGAAAGTTCTGGAACAGTAAACAAAGCTCACAAGTGATCCCCACCATTCTTCCTGATAGGTTTCCCAGGTCATGTGACACTTATTCTGCAATTGGATCCTTAAAAGGACAATTACCACACTGAATGCATTATCACAGAAAACAGTTGAGGACAAAGCACTCTTATGTTTTCAAAAAGTAGTTAGATATCACTCTTGGGGTAAAAGGGATCAAAGGGTATTGAAGGGAAAGAGCCATGAACCTAATGAATAGTGGAGCAGGTTCGAAGGACTGAATGGCATCCTCCTGCTTCTATTTTCTATGTTTCTGTGTTTATTTAATAAGATGAAATTTTGAGAGAATTCATTTTCATCACATGTAGTTTCCTTCAGGTTCAGGAGTTGCCAAGAGCCTGGTCGGAATTTTCCAACCATTCTCGCTTGTGGAATTTTCCGTTCCTGCTGTTGCCAAATTCCCAGTCTGGGTTTCCTGGTGGTGAGACTGCTTAGAACGGGAAACCCCATTGACAACGATGGGATCAGAAGATCCTGCTGCCGGTCAATGACAGGCCACATGTGCGGTCACAAAACACACAGCATTTACGTTGAGAGGGCTAGAACACAAGAGCAGAGATGTAATTCTGCGGCTGTGTAAGGCTCTGGTCAGACCCCATCTGGAGTATTGTGAGCAGGTTTGGGCCCTGTATTTCAGGAAGGATGTGCTGATCTGCCAGAGTCCAGAGGAGGTTCACAAGAATGATCCCTGGAATGAAGAACTTGTTGTATGAGGAATGGTGAGGATTCTGGGTCTGTACTCATTGGAGTTTAGAAAGAAGAGGGGGGATTTTTTTGAAACTTACAGGAGTTGTGTAAAAAAATTGGAGCTGATTCTTATCTCTTAACTGCCCTGGTTTTAGACATATACTGGTTGGTAACAGAACCAAAATCACATAATGCTGAGTTACCAACTTGTTGCTGGAGCTCTTTCCATTCCAATTTTCATTGCACTTCACCTTAGCCGGCCAGAGTTTCTGCCAGAAAGGGCTGGAGGTCTCATTTATATCAGCAAATTGGGTCAGGACATTGATTCCATTTTCATCCTAGTCTCTGCATTGCTACCATCTGCTTCAATTAGGAAAAGCTGGAAGTCAGTTTGATTTTTATTTTGGCTGCAGTCGCTTACGTGTTTTAAACCTTCAGTTCTAATATGTCTCTTCCTTTGCTGTTCAAGGGCATGGGATGGAGATTGGAAGCAGTTCCTTGCTGTTGTAAGCTGCTGCTTCATTTCACTCCCCGGAACTTTCACCCTTCCCTTCCGAGGTGCTACATCCGACTGATTTCAGATCAGCTGCCCCATCAGATTACCCACCCTCCCAACCATCGAGCTGCTGATGAACACACTGTGGTTGGTGCCTGCAGTTCACCCATTCAGGGTGAATGAGACCTGTCTTCAAAATCTGACTAGGTGGAGCAGATGGACCAGCCCACAGCCCACCCAATGTACTCTCAGTTTGCTGATGGCTCCCAGTATCACATAACCTCTGAGCTTTGAGTTTGAATCCCGTTTAAACAAATGGGCTAAGAAGCTTCTTATGCTGCATTCTACCCATAATTCAGTTGCACAGTCTTAACATAATTCCTGGTGAGTGAGAGTGAGGGTGATACGATCTGATGTAAAAATGCTGACAATCTGAGGGTGTTGTTCTGAGGTATTAAAATATTGAAATTGCTGGCAGTTGTAGAGGAGCTCTATTGCTTTCGCTTTGTTGTACTGGGCAGTTAAGTGTGGCAAATGGAAACTAATTGGAAGCCCAGTTAGGTAGGCATGTGTCTGTCCCATCCCTTACCAATAAAGAAATCCTCCTCTCCGTTAACTTTGTCCTGGGGAGGCAATGACATCAGTTTTCATACTGTAGAGTGTAAGGCTATTCCTTCCCAAATGTCTTCTGAAATCTGCATGCAGCAATGCAAGAATTCATTGTAAATCCATAGCACTCAGGAGGGAGTCAAATTCATTCCATTTATGTCCAATTCCAGACTGAAGATTCAAGAATCCTGAATATCTGCAAGATGTTGGCTGAGCTCTCGATTCACAGCACGGCAAAAAGGTTTGATTCTGCCTTTCAATTATCCTAACGAACAATGTTTGTATCTTCATAGTTGCTGACAGATAAAATTAACAAAATACACATTCCATTGCCTACAAAAGTTATAAACATTTGCATGACAAGTTTATTGTAAGTATTTATTTCAAATTATAATAGAAAAAAATTCCAGAAAGCCATATTAATTCAAAGATACTTTTATTTGTTTATGCGAGCAAGATAATACCCAATTCTAACTGTACTTGAACCACTGAACTCTAATCATGCAGGCACTCCCACAAGAGTTCAAGGGATTTAACCCAGTGACAAGTGAAGAAATGACTGTAAAGGACCTGACTTAACCATTTTCATTCTGAATGCTGAATCTGGGCATAATTCAGATCCGAATTGGGAATCTGCTTTCAGGTGCCCCCATACGCACTCAACCTAAAACAAATTGTGGGTCTGAATTGTGCTGTGGACAGGGATTACCGTGCCCGAAACGATTGGAGTTCTGAACTGCACATGCATAGTTGGAAAAGAATATTAAAAATGCACCTGCGTCAGATCGCTCCTGAGCTGCAGAAAGTGGAGAGAGTGACCTGGGAGCGATGTCCAGTCATTTTATGTCCCCCTTATTCACTTACCCAGTCCCCATTACCCAGACCGATCACAACTCCCTGCCCCCCTCTCTACCAGAGAGCGATTTGTCCTCCCTCCCCCACCCCATAAGGCAATGATCGTGTCTCCTTCCCCCTTTCCCCACCAGATAATGATTTGACCAGGCTCCTTCTCCTTCCCCTCACCACCGATCTGAGTCAGAGGGCCCTATTTTTACCACTGCATCATGGTAAAGTTGGGTGTGAGGCCATTAGTGCGATCTGCGCCCTCATCCAAGTAGATTGCTACTTTACCGAAACCCAGGAGTGGGGGTATGCGATTCGTACCCAAAAGGGGCACGACAGTGATTGAAATCAATTTGCATGTATTTCAATTAAAGTAATAAACTGCTCCCCCAAATTTTTCAGCATTTCCTTTACCGCCGTGTTAGCTGCTCCAGAATCGTGCCAAAATAAACCTGCTGAATAAAAGTCTGAATCAGATGCTCCAGCTGGTGAAAAGGCAAGTTTAGAGCTTCCAACAGCTCTCTGATTCAGATCAGTGTTTTTGGGGTGGCGAGGAAAGCAGGTCAGATCATTCTCTGGTTGGAAGGGATAGAGGGAGACCCGATCATTGGCTGGTGGTGGGTGGGAGGGCGCATCAGGTAATTCTCTACTTGGGGGAGGAGAAGGTGAATGAGGCTATATCATTCTCTATAGCGGGGTGGGGGGATATGAGGCGAGATCGTTCTGTCAGTGGGGGGTGGAGGTAAGTGAGGACAGACCATTGTGTGGAGTGGGATAGGAAGGAGGAGGTGACAGATACTTTTGACAAGGGAAGGGCCATAGATGCATCTATATGGATTTTAGTAAGGTGTTTGACAAGGTCCCTCATGGCAGGTTGGTGCAAAAGGTTAAATCTCTTGGGATACAAGGAGAGGTGGCTAGATAGGTAGAGAACTGGCTGGGCTGCAGGAGACAGAGGGTAGCAGTCGAAGGGTCTTTTTCCAGCTGGAGGTCTGTGAGCAGTGGTGTTCCACAGGGCTCTGTACTGGGACCTCTGCTATTTATGATCTATATATGAATGATTTGGAAGAAGGTGTAACTGATGTGATCAGCAAGTTTGCGGATGATATAAAGGCTGGACTTGCTGATAGCGATGAACATTGTCGGACAATATAGCAGATAGGCTGGAAAATTGGGCGGAGAAATGGCATATGGAATTTAATCCAGATAAATGCGAAGTGATGCATTTTGATAGAACTAACATAGGGGGGAATTATACAATAAATGGCAAACCATCAAGAGTATAGACACACAAAGGGACCTGGGTGTGTAAGTCCACAGATCCTTGAAGGTTGCAGCACAGGTGGAGAAGTTGGTGAAGAATGCATATGGCATGCTTGCCTTTATAGGATGGGGTATAGAGTATAAAAAGTGGAGTCTGATGTTACAACTATATAGAACGCTGGTTAGTCCACATTTGGAATACTCTCTCCAGTTTTGGTCGCAACACTACCAGAAGGACATGGAGGCTTTGGAGAGACTGCAGAGAAGGTTTACCAGGATGTTGCCTGCTATGGAGGGTTTTAGCTATGAGGAGAAATTGGGTAACGTGGGATCGTTCTGCCTGGAAAGATAGAGAATGACGGGAGACCTAACAGAAGTGTATACAATTATGAAGAGTATAGATCCGGTGAACAGTGGGAAGTTTTTTTCCAGGTCAGAGATGACGATCACAAGGGGTCACAGGTTCAAGGTGAGAGGGACGAGGTTTAACTCAGATATTAGAGGGATACTATTTACACAGAGGGTGGTGGGGGCCTGGAATGCACTGCCAAGTAGGGTGGTGGAGGCGGACACGCTGGGATCGTGTAAGACTTATCTGGATTGTCACATGAGCAGGCTGGGAATGGAGAGATACAACTGAATGGTCCAGTTGGACCAATGAGCAGCAAAGACTTATTCTTTGTTCTTTGTGTCTGATGGGTGGTGGGGGTAGGAGGGAGGTCAAATCACTCTCCAGGAGGCTGCAGAGCAGATGGATCTCTAGTGGGGGCGAAGGGAGAAAGGGGGTCGCGATCAACCTGGGGAGTGAGATGGTGTGGTGGATTAGGAGGACAATGATGCCTGTGGGGATCTTCACTCCTGCTTTTCGCTCCCGGGCCACTGTCTCCACTTTCTTTAGTCTGGGAGCGATCTGACAAAGGTGCACTTTTTCAAATTTGATTCCAAATGTGCATGCGCAGTTCAGAGCTTTGATCGTTTTTGGACGTGTTAAATCCCGCCCACAGCGCAATTCAGACCTGCAATTTTTTTTTCAGGCTGAGTGCATATGGGGCGTCTGAATCTAGCAATCTACCAAAATGCATCACCTCGCATTTATCTAAATTAAACTCCATCTGCCATTTGGCAGCCCAACTGATCAAGATCCTATTGCAATCCAAGATAATCTTCTTGACTGTCCATAATGCCAGCAATCTTGGTGTCATTTGCAAACTTATTAACTATGCCTCCAATATTCTCATTCAAATCATTAATATAAATGATAAATAACAATGGACCTAGCACCAGTGCCTGAGGGATACCGTTGGTCACAGGCTTCCAGTTTGAAAAACAACCTTTACAATCGCCCTCTGACTTCTGTTATCAAGTCAATTTTGTATGCATTTAGCTACCTCACCATGGATCCCGTGAGATTTAATCTTTTGTAGTACCGTGCGGTACCTTGTCAAAGGCCTTTCTAAAGACCATTTAGACAATATCATCTACCTTCTTGCTTATCCCTTCAAATAATTCAATCAAATTTATGAGACATGAGGTCAAAGAGTTATTGCTGTAACTCACCAAGACCTCTGCCCAAGAGGATAGTGCAGCAATGCATCTTGTGGATGATTCACACTGTGGCTACTGTGTGCCAGTCATGGAGGGGTTAATATTTAAGGAGTAGATTAAGAGGCTGCTTTGTCCTGAATGGTATTGAACATTTTGAGTGTCGTTGGAGCTGCATTCATCCTTCTAAATGGTGAAGCAATTTGAGGAGTCAAGAGATGATATACTCGCTGCATTGCTCCATGTTTGACTTGCTGTTGTAGAAACAATATTTATATGACTGGTCGAGTTCAGTTACTGTTCAATAATATACCCCAGGATGTTAGTAGTGAGGGATTCAGTGATGCCACTGCCAAGCCTTGCAGGGATGACCGTGATTCCGCTCTATTGTAATGTCGCAGCACCATGAGGGCCATACAGGAAGAAGTCAGCAACACACAAAGACCCAAAAGGGAATCGCGGTGGGCAGGAGGGTGGACCATGTCAAGGTCCATTGACCTTGGGTGGGATTTTCTAGTTTTCAAGTGAGCATGAAAAATGAGAATCCCACTCAATTTTTAAATTCTGTTTTCTATTTATCAATGTTTATTGTTCTTATATTGGGGTTTACCACACACAATCCTTTGCATTTCATTTTGAATGAAGTGAGTAACATTTTGTTTAATTCTAAATGAATACAATTGGCAGACTTCAGAAAACTGATGTTTTTTTGAAGTTTCATAGATCTTGCGATATGCCATGACAATTATATTTTTTTTTCTGTTACTGGAATTAATTTATAGAAAAAGGGATCTATCTCCTGAAATGTTGTCTGCACTGCCTCCCAAGAAAAGATGCAAGTATACAAAGACTCCAGTAAAATATCGAATGAATCACTTCTCGGCCTGGGAGTTAGAAAAGGCTGAAGTCTTACACTACATGCAGGTATGCAGTGGCAGCTGAGTCAGCCATTGACTGTGTTCCTTTTCATGACAGCGAGATACTTTGTTATCTGACAGTACATTGTCAGGTTGTAAATAAAACCAAGTTGTTTTTAGTCCTGTTGCAATGTTCAGGAACTGGAGCAATTTCACTCGACCGTCTGTATCAATGCTATGGTTGCTAGTTCAGATCAAAAGCCAGGTATTTCTGTGGTTTGGTGAGTGACTCATTTCCTGACCTGCACGATCAATAATGCCAAACACAACAAGGGCGTGGGCACACCAACACAAGATGCCTTTTCATGTCAATTTTCCTCCTGACGGGGAAAGTTATCACCATTCCTTCATTATCGCAGAATTATGGAACTCCCGACCTAATGATAGAGTTGTGGAAATAACACCACCAGCTGCATTGCAGTAATTCAGGAACAAAGATCACCACCACTTTCTCAAAGGCAAATCAAGATAATTTTGCCAGAATGTCCAGATCCCAAAATTGAACTTTTCAAAAACAAAATTCAATGGATCAATGCAATGTGGAAAGTGAAAATGTCAAATTTGAGCAGTTGCAACCACTCCCAAGTTGTGTTTAGAGTTATTTATGGATCGCAGAACAAGATGCGGTTCTTCTTCATGGATATTGTGGTGCACAGCGTGAAAATATTTAAGAGAAACTTGGGTCTCAGCACGGTGTCACATTGATTAACACTGAATCCTCACAGCACTGTGGACCTGGGTTCGATTCCCGGCTTGGGTCACTGTCTGTGTGGAGTTTGCATGTTCTCCCTGTGTCTGTGTGCGTTTCCTCTGGATGCTCCGGTTTCCTCTCACAGTCTGAAAGATTTGCTGGTTAGGTTCGTTGACCACGATAAATTCTCCCTCAGTGTATCTGAACAGACGCTCGAGTGTGGCGACTATAATGCATCTTGTAAATACTAATACATACACCACAATGTAGTATATGTAAGAATGGCTGCAGTGCATCTTGTATAAATTAATGACTACTACCAATGTGTAAATGATAAAGGGAGTGAATGTTGAAGTTGGTGGATGGTGGGCTTATCAAGTAGTCAGCACAGTGCCACATTGGCTCGCACTGCTGCCTCAAAACTGGAGGGACCCAGGTAGTGGTTTCCTCCCACAGTCTGAAAGATGTGCTGGTTAGGTGCATTGACCATGCTAAATTCTTCATCCCTCCCGAACATGCTGGAGTTTTGTGAATTGGGGATTTTCGCAATACCTTCATTGCAGTGTTAATGTAGGCCGACATGTAACACTGACAAATAAACAAAAGTGGACTGCTTTGTCTTGGATGGAATTGAGTTCTTTGCAAGTTATTGAGCAGCACTTATCCAGGCAAATGCAAAGTATTTTGTTACATGCCTTACTTGTGCTCTGGGGAATCTGAAGGAATTCAGGATTCCCAGTCTCTGAATTGCTCTTGTAGCCATTGTATTTATATGGCAGTTACAGTTCAGTTTCAGGTCAAGCTAAGACCCAGGATGTTGATAGTGGGGAACTCAGCAATGATAATGGCCATTGAATTTCAAAGAAAGATGCTGAGAAATAGAAACAGAGTCCCAGTGGCATAACTCAAAATGAGCATCAATGCGCAAGCCAATGATAAGAGATACATTTAGTGTTCTCAATGATACCTTCCATCACTTTGCTGATGATAAAGAGCAAACTGATTGGGTAGTAATTCATCACATTGGTTCATCGTGCTTTTCTTGGACAGAGGCATCAATGTCAGGTATATACTGGTGCTGTATTGGAATAGATTGGCTAGAGTCGCAGTTAATTCTGGAGTCCAAACCTTCAGTATGATTGATGGAATATTGTCAGGGTTCCATAGTTTTTGCAGTATTCCAGTGCCTTCAGTTGTTTCTTGATGTCCCTTGGAATTAATTGAATTGGCTGAAGATTGGTGTCTGTGCTGCTGGGGTCCCCCAGAGGAGGCTAAAATGGATCATTGGCAGTTTTGGCTAAAGTTTGTTAAGTAAATGGATGAACAAATCCTTTTTAAAAGGGAGCAGAGTAATAGTTCTGATTAGAAGTATTTTAAAGTATTAACCAATTGTTTTCGCAATAATTCTGCTGCCAGATGTTTCAGGAATTGCAGCTTTTCACTTAAATTTATTTAAGTTAGCATTCATGCATTGATGATAAAATGAGATCCTGGTAGAGAAATATACTTGATCATGTGAGCAGAAATCCTGCTTGTATGGAACTAAATGTCGGCCATCATGAAATACTGGTCAGATGTGATGATTATAACTGGAAAGTTTTGCAATGTTGTTCTGAAGATGGGTCATAATGCCCAAGGCAGCCTGGATCTGACAAAAGGCATTTAAATTCATGATATTTCTTTTTAACAGAAGAAGACCAGCGGTGGTGGTGATCCATCTGAGCATCAGGCTCCAACACCTCATCGAGAAGGTGAAGTATATTAAGTAACTTCAGAGTGTTTATAAGCTACATGTTACACAAACTTATATTTATCTCACCTTTTAGTTATCAGGGAGACTACAGCCAAAATTCTCCAACCTTGCCTGCGGTCCGCTGCTATGAACAGAGATTAGGCTAAGCGTCAAATTCTCCATTCTCACTGGCAGCAGCAGAGGGATGTGCAAGACCGGAGAATTTGTTTTTCCTTCCCACTCTCCACACCAAACCCCCAGACACAACTCCCCGCCATCCCCCCCCCACCCCGCCCCATTTCATTCAGATTTTGTGACCAATGTGCCAATTGTAGACACTAGCTCTCACCCCATCATCAATGCAGCTTTTGGGAGATATGTATTCCAAAACATGAATTGTGCCCCAATCCATTTAATTTATGATTTGACATCTGCAAATTGGCATTCAATACTAAAGTTGCATTCATTCTGATAATATGCATGGGAAAATATGCAGTTGTTGCTCTATAGGATTCTTGCTTAGGTCAGTTCCTACAGCTACATAACTGATCCAGACATGTTAAACAAGAATAAATGCTTCCTTGAGGAATTGACTGTGCAGAGATAGAACCACTGCAGTGCAGAACGAGGCCATTCCACTCATCGATTCTTCACTAATGCTTGACATTACATCTTACCCAGGCCTACCCTCATTTTTTGGGGCAATAGCACTGGTGTCGATACTGTGGTAAAGACAACTTGATTCTTTGCAGAGCAGCCTTTGACAATTGAATCATGATAATCTACCTGTACCACTGCTTACCTCATGGCAGATGACACAGCAACTAGAAACCCCATTGACAAAAATGGGAAGAGAAGATCCTGCCGCCAGCTAATGGCGGGTTGCCACAAAACACACAGAAAGGACGTGCAAATTCCTACCCAACGTTTATGTAACAGTTCAATAAAAAACAAAGAAACTTAAGAATTAATCATATTGCAGTGGGTCTGGAATTATTTTGATTTGATTTATTAATGTCACATGTATTGTTATAGTGAAAAGTATTGTTTCTTCTGCATTATAAAGACAAAGCATACTGTTCAGAGAGAAGAAAAGGTAAGTGCAGAATGTGGTCTTACAGTCAAAGCTAGGGTGTAGAGATCGATCAACTTAGTGCGAATTACATATGTATTAAGCAAGATGAGCTAGTTTTCTTTCCTAAAGGGCACTAGCAAATAAGATAGGCTTTAAGCTCCATTTTGCTTATTTTTTGATCACCATTTTTGATACTATCTTTTATTCAAAATGAATTTAATTAATTTAAATTTCAAGCTGTCATTGTTGCATTTGAACTTGTGCACTCTAATTCATTCAGCCAAATCCAGTAACATAACCAATATGCCACCACACTCTCAATTGTCTTTCTGTGGAAAATGATTATGAGTAAAATGCTGCTAAATATAAGGTATAAAGAATGACATCTTACTATATTTCTCTCAATTTTCCATTACAGATCCAATCCAAACGATACATCAAGTGCACAAGTGTGTTTTTAAAAATCCTGCACTTGTAAGTAGCCTTTTACCATTGCGTAGGTAGATTTCTGCCATTGTTAACTGGCTGCCCTAAAACGAACGTGCTTGGTGTTAGGAACAGTTGTTGGAAATATTGCTGCTAGCTGGTCCAGTTATCAACCACAATGAACTTAGTTCATTGAATTAAGATCCAATTTTACTGGGGCAAAATTCTCCAATTCAAGGAAATTAAACTGAAAATGTTCCCACCCTCATATCTGACCGTGTCCATGTCTGACACTGCATAAATTTCAGTAAAAGAATGACATTTAAGCTTCATGCATAAGTTGCTCTGATGTTTTGTTTCTTGCCATTTCTCCTGCCTTCCACTGTAAATCTTCATGAAACCTATCATGTTACTGTTTTAGATTGAATTCTGGTAAACGTTATGGAGACAAGGGTGCATTGAATCTAATACATGTTAAAAATGGTGAATTGCTGTAGCATTATAATGATTGTGCTTGATGGTGATATTATGAACATTTGTGTAGGGCTTCTAATTCTATGTGACTGAGTTTATAAACCCTTCATGTCAATTCTAATTGCAGCAACACCTTTTGGACCAGAGCGATCCCAAAGCATTGTATTTCCCAGAGAACGACACACATCATGGCAAAAATCAGTATTTTCAACGATGACCCCATTGGCAGCGATGGGATTAGAAGATCCTGTTGCTAGCCAATGACAGGCCACCTCTGCAGCCATAACATACGCAGCATTTATGGTGAGAGGGTTAGAACACAAGAGCAGAGATGTACTTCTGAGGCTGTGTAAGGCTCTGGTCAGATCCCATTCGGAGTATTGTGAGCAGTTTTGGGCCCTGTATCTCAGAAAGGATGTGCAGGTCTTGATGGGATCCAGAGGAGGTTCACAAGGATGATCCCTGGAATGAAGAGCTTGTTATATGAGAAATGGAGAGGATTCTGGGTCTGTACTCATTGGAGTTTGGAAGGAAGAGGGGGAATCTTATTGAAACTTACAGTATACTGCTTGGCCTGAATAGAGTGGACTTGGAGAGGATTCGTCCACCAGTAGGAAAACGAGAAGCAGAGAGAGTAACTAAATGTGTGCTTTGCTGAAGTGCTTTCACAGATGATAAACTCTAAAGACTTTCTTGGGGGTTGCTTTACTGGCTATCTGCTTCTAGTCTACAAAATTAATGCCAATGCATCATACATGGTTACATCATTACAGCCTCATTCCTTTAAGTATGGCCAGAAATCTTGAAATATGTTGCATATCACAGCTTTCAGTTCCTCAGTGACGTTTCCTACATTTGTGTAATTCTTTTGACATAATTTTCTCATTTTCAATTTGCATAGAAAAATGGAAATATTTTAGTTTCTCTTAATTCATTCTATAAGTATGTTCACAGGAAGTAAGTTGGAATATCCATGGTCCAAATCTTCCTGTCTCTGGCTGTTCAGAGATGGGATATACATCAGGAGGTGTCCTGGTGGACCAGTGGGAATATCCCAGGGAGTTTGAGCTTCTGATGTGCTGATTTCCTGCTGCCACAGAAATGGCGAGTGACATGGGTGGGTGGGTGACATGGGGTGACATAGGAGGTGGGTAAGTTAGGAATGTGGGTGAGAGGGTAGTGAGGGACAAGCAGGCTGATAGATTGGTTGTGCCGAGTGAGTAATGTGCAGTAAGTGGGCAGGAGACACTTGATTCAGTGACAACAAACCAGCCCAGCCTCCTGAACAGACATGGGGATGGAATTTTCTAGTTCTAGTTTTCTGCTTCCAGTTTTTCGTATTAGTGAAAGAATTCTCTCCAAATTCACTCTATCCAGGATTCTCGGTATCCTGTGAGTTTCAATAAGATCCCCCCCGCTCCCCCCGACACCCCCCACCCCCCTTCCTTCTAAACTCCAATGAGTACAGACCTAGAATCTTTGACCATTTCTCATACAACAAGCTCTTCATTCCAGGGATCATTCTTGTGAATCTCCTCTGGACTCCTCCAACTTCAGCACATCCTTCCTGAGGTACAGGATCCAAAACTGCTCACAATACTCCAGATGGGATCTGACCAGGGCCTTTCACAGCCTCAGAAGTACATCCCTGTTTTTGTATTCTAGCCTTCTCAACATAAATGCAAATATTGCATTTGCCTTCATAATGCAGACTGAACCTACATGTTAACCTAAGAGAATCATGAACAAGGACTCCCATGTCCCTTTGCGCTTCTGATTTCCTAAACATTTCCCCATTTAGAATATAATCTATGACTCCATTCCTCCTTCTAAATTGCGTAACATCACACACTTTTCCACATTGTATTCCGTCTGCCATTTCTTTGCCAATTCTCCTAGCCTGTCCAAATCCTTCTGCAGCCCCTCTGTTTCCTCAGTATTACCTCGACGCTTGGGTCACTGTCCATGTGGAGCTTGCACGTTCTCTCCATATTTATGTGGGTTTCCCAAGGTGTTCTGCTTTCCCCCCATAGTCTGAAAAACATGCTGGTTAGGTGCATTGACCTGAACAGGTGCTGGAATGTGGTAACAAGTAGAATTTCACAGTAACTTCATCACTGAGTTCATGTATGCCTGACTTACGACCCATACATAAACTTTTAAAGAAAGGTAAGATGGAGTTAGCTCTGTGGATCAGGTTTGCATATGTGGACTTTCAAGTGTGGGAGTGATGCCAGCACAGTGCAAGGTCGGATAAAACATCTTGGTTATTTCAAAGACTTCAATGTTAAAACCATTTGACCTTTCTCTATATTCTTCCAATTTGTTCCCAAAATGCAGAAAGACTCTTTCTGATTCTTATCTCTTTACTGCCCTAGTTTTAGACATATACTGGTTATAACAGAACCAGAATCACATAATACTGAATTGCTAACTTGTTGCTGGAGTTCTTTCCATTCCAATTTTCATAGCACCTCACCTTAGCCTGCCAGAATCATGGGTCAGGTCATTGGTTCCATTTTCATCCTGGTCTCTGCATTGCTACCACCTCAATCCAGCCACAAACTCTGGGTGTTACAAGTCTAGAGCATGAACCTTAGCTTCAATTAGGGAATGCTGGAAGTCAATTTGGTTTTTATTTTAGCTGCGGTCACTTACATGTTTTGAACCTTTGCTTCTAATATGACATTTCCTTGCTGTTTAAGGGGGCAGGGGCAGAGATTGGAAACAGTTTCCTTGCTGTTGTAAACTACTGTTTCATTTCAATCCCCAGAACTTTCACCCACTCCTTCTGAGGTACTGCACCCAACTGATTTCTGATCAGCTGCTCCGTCAGATTACCCACTCTTCCAACTATCAAGCTCTGATGAACACACTGTGGTTGGTGCTAACAGTTCACCTATTCAGTGTGAATGAGACCTGTCCTCAAAAACTGACTGCATGAAACAGACCAGCCCACAGCCCACCCTCCCATGTACTCTCAGTTTGTAAATAGCTGCCAGTATCACTTTACCTCTGAGCTTTGAGTTTGAATGATGTAGAGATGCCGGCATTGGACTGGGGTAAACTCAGTAAACTGGGGTAAACTGTTGCCAGACCTCTTTGAGTTTGAATCCAGTTTAAACAAATGGGCTAAGAAGCTTCTTATGCTGCATTCTACCCATAATTTATTTGCATGGTCTTAACATAATTCCTGGTGAGTGAGAGTCCACAGTATCAAGATGACCATTTGAAAAACCACAGGAATATACAATCTGATGTAAAATTGCTAACGATCTGAGGATGCTGTTTTAAGGTATTGTATTGAAATTACTGGCAAGAGTAGAGGAGCACTATTGCTTTTGCTTTGTTGGACTGGGCAGTTAAGTGTTCCAAATGGGAACTAACTGGAAGCCCAGTTTGGTGAGAATGTGCCTATTCCATCCCTTACTAATAGAGAATTCCTCCCCCCAGGTTATTTTGTCCTGGGGAGAGAATGGCCTCAGTTTTAATCCTGCAGAGCTTAAGGCTATTGCTCCCAAAAGCCTTCTGAAATTTGTATGTCGCAATGCAAGAACTCATTGTAAACCCATAGCGCTCTGGAGAGAGTCAAATTCATTCCATTTGTGTCCAATTCCAGGATGTACAATCCGTCATTAAAGATGCAACCGGCCAAGAAAATTGCAAACTGGTGGCTCCATCGTTCAATGACAGCATGCCGAAAAGGTTTGATTCTGCCTTTCAGTTATCCTAATGAACAATGTTTGCATCTTCATAGCTCCTGACAGATAAAATTAATAAAATACACATTCCATTGCCTACAAAAGTTATAAACATTTGCACGATGAGTTTATTGTAAGTATTTATTTCAAATTACAACAAAAAAGAATTCCAGAAAGCCATATTATCTCAAAGATATTTTTATTTGTTTATGCGAGCAAGATAATGCCCAACTCTAACTGTACTTGAACCACTGAACTCTATGTAATGCAGGCACTCCCATAAGAGTTCATGGGATTTAACCCAGTGACAAGCGAAGAAATGACAGTTAAGGACCTGATTTAACCATTTTCATTCTGAGTGCTGAATCTGGGCATAATTCAGGTCCGAACTGGAAATCAGCTTTCCGGTGCCCCCATACGCACTCAGCCTGAAAAAAAAATTGTGGGTTTGAATTGCACTGTGGGTGGGGATTAGCGTGCCTGAAATGATCGGAGCTCTGAACTGCACATGCACAATTGGAAAAGAATTTTAAAAACGCGCCGTGTCAGATTTCAATTGAATTAATGAACTGCTTCCCCAACTTTATCAGCATTTCCCCCTTTACCGCCACGTTCGCCGATCCAGGATCGCGCCAAAATGAACCTGCTGAATGAAAGTCTGAATCAGGTGCTCCAGCTGTTGAAAAGATGAGTTCAGAGCTTCCAACGGTTCTCTGACTCAGATCACTGTTTGGGGAGCGAGGCGGGTCAGATCATTCTCTGGTGGGGAGTGGTGGGAGGGAGGACCGATTGTTCTCTGAAGGGGGATGTGACTGAGACCAGACCATTCTCTGGAGTGGCGGAAGGAAGGAGGTGAGTAAGATATATCTCTAATGGGCAGAGGGGTTGGGAGGAAGGCCAAATTGCTCTCCAGTAGCAGGCAGGGTAGATGGATCTCTGGTGGGAGAATTGGGGGTCACAATCAGTCTGGGTAGTGGGGTGTGGTGGGGGGACCGGGCGGCGGGGTGCAATCGGTTTGGGTAGCGGGGTGTGGTGAGTGGATAAGGAGGACAATGATGCCTGATGGGACCTTCACTCCCACTTTTGACTCCCCAGCCACTTTCTGCGGACAGGAGCTATCTGACAGAGATGTACTTTTTAAAATTCGATTTCAACTGTGCATGCGCAGTTCAGAGCTTTGTTCGTTTTGGGCGTGCTAAGTCACATCCACTGCACGATTCAGATCTGCAAATTTTTTTTCAGGCTGAGTGCATATGGAGGCACTTGACTCTACCAATCTACCAAAATGCATCATCTTGCATTTACCTAATTAAATTCCATCTAATTAGAGTATAGGGCTGGAGTGTAGAGTATAGGGCTAATGGTAGGATTCTTAATAGTGTTGATGAACAGAGGGATCTTGGTGTATATGTGCATAGATCCCTGAAAGTAGGCAATCAAGTCAATAAGGTTGTTAAGAAGGCATACGGAGTCTGAGCTTTTATTGGTAGGGGGATTGAATTTCGGAGCCGCAACGTCATGTTGCAAGTGTACAAAACTCTAGTGCGGCCACACTTGGAGTATTGTGTGCAGTTCTGGTCCCCACATTATAAGAAAGATGTGGAGGCATTGGAGAGGGTACAGAGGAGGTTTACCAGGATGTTGACTGGTATGGAGGGCAGGTCTTATGAAGAGAGGCTGAGGGATTTGAGGTTGTTTTCGTTAGAAAAGAGGCGGCTAAGAGGGGACCTAATCGAAACATATAAGATGATTAGAGGTTTAGATAGGGTGGACAGTGATAGCCTTTTTCCTAGGAATGGAGAAAGCTAGCACAAGGGGACACAGCTTTAAATTAAGGGGTGATAGTTATAGGACGGATATCAGAGGTAGGTTCTTTACCCAGAGGGTGGTGAGGGAGTGGAATGCCCTGCCTGCGGCAGTTGTAGATGCGCAAAGTTTGGTGGCGTTTAAGAGGTTAGTTGATAAGTTTATGGAAGAGAAGGGAATGGTTTAGTTTGGAGGGTCATTGCTTTTTTCATAATTGGTCGGCGCAACATCGAAGGCCGAAGGGCCTGTTCTGCGCTGTAATGTTCTATGTTCTATCTGCCATTTGTCAGCCCAACTGATCAAGAATCCTGCTGCAATCCAAGATAACCTTCTTCACTATCCATTATGCCAGCAATCTTGGTGTCATGTGCAAACTTATTAACCATGCCTCAGATATTCTCATTCAAATCATTGATACAAATGAGAAATAACAATGGACCCAGCACCAGTCTCTGAGGAACACCATTGGTTACAGGTTTCCAGTTTGAAAAACAATCCTCTACAACTGCCTTTTGGCTTTTGATATCAAGCAAATTTTGTAGCCATTTAGCTACCTCACCATGGATCCTGTGAGATTTAACCTTGTGCAACAATCTACCATCTGGTACCTTATCAAAGGCCTTGCTAATGTCCATTTAGACAACATCAACTGCACTGTCCACATCTACTTCTTGCTTACCCCTTCAAATAAATCAATCAAATTTGTGAGACATGAAGTCAAAGACACATTGCTGTAACTCACCAAGATCTCTGTCAAAGAGGACTTGGCAAATTACAGCAGTGCATCTTGTAGATCTTTCATGCTGTGCCCATTACATGCCAGAAATGGAAGGGTTAATGTTTAAGGACTAGGTCAAGGAAGCTACTATGTCCTGAATGGTGTTGAACATCTTGAATGTGGTTGGAGCTGCATTCATCCTGGCAAGTGGAGAGAATATTCCATTGCATCCTGATTTGTCCTTGTAAATGGTGAAGCAGTTTGGGGAGTCAGGAGACAACGTACTCACTGCACTACTCCATGCTTGACTTGCTGTTGTAGAAACAATATTTATATGACTGGTCGAGTTCTGTTACTGTTCAATAATATACCCCAGGATGTTAGTAGTGAGGGATTCAGTGATGCCACTGCCAAGCCTTGCAGGGATGACCGTGATTCCGCACTATTGTAATGTCGCAGCACCATGAGGGCCATGCAGGAAGAAGCCAGTAACACAGAAAGACCCAAAAGGTAGAAGCAGGTGCCCAAAGACAACAACAGCTTATTAGTCTATTGAATGAATCTGTCTCTGTTCAAACTGTAATTCCCCATCTCTATGATTTCACACATCTTTTCACTGTTCACCTGTGTTTATGCCTTGCATCCACTGGAGAGGGAGTTCTCCCATCCTGCCTGCCATGGGAATCGCGGTGGGCAGGAGGGTGGACCATGCAAAGGGCCATTGATCTTGGGTGGGATTTTCTAGTTTTCAAGTGAGCATGGTCTGAGAATCCCACCCGATTTTTAAATTCTGTTTTATATTTATCAATGTTTATTCTTCTTATATTGGGGTTTACCACACACAGTCCTTTGCATTTCATTTTGCATGAAGTGAGTAATATTTTGTTTAATTCTAAATGCATACAATTGGCAGACTTCAGAAAACTGATTTCTTTTTGAAGTTTCATAGATCTTG
Organism: Sphyrna mokarran; assembly: GCA_024679065.1. NCBI lineage: Eukaryota > Metazoa > Chordata > Chondrichthyes > Carcharhiniformes > Carcharhinidae > Sphyrna > Sphyrna mokarran. Next base: position 2,939 of record JAGIQG010000130.1, on the reverse strand, counting down.
TGATATGCCACGACAATTATATTAATTTTTTTTCTGTTACTGTTTTTTGTTTATAGAAAAAGAGTTCACTCTCCAGATATGTCATCTGCACTGCCCCCCAATAAAAGATGCTGTTACACAATATCACAGACTCCACTAAAACATCGAATGAGCTCTGGTCACTTCTCAGCTTGGGGGGTAGAAAGCAATGAAGTTTTCTACTACATGCAGGTATGTAGTGGCAGCTGAATCAGCCATTGACTGTGTTCCTTTTCATGACAGCAAGATACTTTGTTATCTGATAGTACATTGTCAGGTTGTAAATGAAACCACTGTTTTTAGTCCTGTTGCAATGTTCAGGAACTGGAGCAATTTCACTAAACCGTCTGTATTAATGCTATGGTTGCTAGTTCAGATCAAACGCCAGATATTTATTTCTATGCTTTGGTGAGTGGCTCATTTCTGACCTGCACCATCAGTAATGAGAAACATAACAGCGGCATGAGCACACCAACACAAAATACCTATTCATGTCAATCTACATCCTGACTGGGAGAGTTATCGCCATTCCTTCATTAATGCTGAGTCAGAATCATGGAACTCCCTACCTAATGATAGAATTGCAGGAATGACACCACCAGATGCATTGTAGTAATTCAGGAACAAAGTTCACCACCATTTTCTCAAAGGCAAATCAAGATGATTTTGCCAGAATGTCCAGATCCCAAAATTGAACTTTTCAAAAACAAAATTCAATGAATCAATGCAATGTGGAAAGTGAAAATGTCAAATTTGAGCAATTGTAACCACTCCCAAGTTGTGTTTAGCGTTATTCATGGATCGCAGAATAAGATGCAGTTCTTCTTCATGAATATTGTGGTGCATAGCATGAAAATATTTAAAAGAAGCTTGGGTCACGGCACGATGGCACAGTGATACCCGGGTTGAATTCCCAGCTTGGATCACTGTCTGTGTGGAGTTTGCACATTCTCCCTGTGGCTGCGTGGGTTTCCTCTGCATGCTCCGGTTTCCTCTCACAGTTCGAAAGATGTGATGGTTAGGTGCGTTGGCCATGCTAAATTGTCCCTCAGTATACTTGAACAGGCACTAGAGTATGGCGACTACAGTGCATCTTATATATACATATATATATATATATGCAGTGCATATATACATTAATTGCTGCAATGCATCCTGTATATATTAATGGCTGTTACCACTGTGTAAATGATAAAGGGAATGAATGTTGATGTTAGTGAATGGTGTGCTGAAACAAGTGGGCAGCACGGTGGCACAGTGGTTAACACTGCTACCTCACAGCTCCAGGAACCTGGATTTGACTCCCAGGTTGGGCCACTGTCTTTGGGTCATCTCCTCTCCGCGTCTGCATGCATTTCTTCTGTGTTCTCCAGTTTCCTCCCATTGAAAGATGTGCTGGTTGGGTGCAACTCCCACTCTCCCGTATGCGCCGGAGTGTGGCGACTTGGGGATTTTCACAGTAACTTCATTGCAGTGCTGATATGTGACACTAATACATAAACAAACAAAAATGGATTGTTTTGTTTTGGATGGTATTGAGTTTTTTGCGAGTTATTGAGTAGCACTCATCAAGGCACATGGGAAGTATTTTGCCACGTGGCTGACTTGTGCATTCTAAATGGTGGACAGCCTCTGGGGAATCTGGAGGAATTCAGAATTCCCAGTTTCTGAATTGCTCTTGAGCCACTGTATTTATATGGCTGTTACAGTTCAGTTTCAGGTCATGCTAATATCCAGGATGTTGATAGTGGGGAACTCAGCAATGATAATGGCCATTGAATTTCAAGGAAAGATGCTTAGATTACCTCTTGTTGGAAATGATCATTGCCTGCACTTGTGTGGCATGAATGTTCCTTATGACTCATCAGCCCCAGCCTGACTGCTGTCAGGTGTTGCTACATTTGGACATGGACTGTCATCAGTATCTGAGGAGTTGCAAATGATATTATGCACTGTGCAATCATCAGCAAACATCTGACCTTATGATGGAAAAAGGTCATTGAAAAGCTGAAGATGTTTGTGCCTTGGACATTAATTGAGAAATCCTGTAGTGATATCCGGGGGACTGAGATCATTGCCTCCAACAACAAAAACCATTTTCCTTTGTGGCAGGTATGATTCCACCTTTTGGTGATTTTTTTTTCCCCCTGATTCCCAATGACTTCCTTTATGCTACACTCAGTCAAGGACAGTCACTCATCTTCCCTTATGAATTCAGTTCTTTTATCCACGTATGGGCCACATAATGAGGTCAGAAACAGAATGCCACTGGCATAACTCAAAATGCGCAAGCCTTTTGATAAGAGCCACTTTAAGTATTACAATGACACCTTCCGTCACTTTGCTGATGATAAAGAGCAAACTGATGGGGTAGTAATTGGCCACATTGATTCATTATGCTTTTCTTGGACAGAGCATCAGTGTCAGGTAGATGCTGGTGCTGTACTGGAATAGCTTGGCTAGAGTCGCAGTTAGTTCTGGAGTACAAGTCTTCAGTATGATTGCTGGAATATTGTCAGGGGTCCATAGTTTTTGCCGTACTCCTGTGCCTTCAGCTGTTTCCTAATGTCCCTTGATATGAATTGAGTTGGCTGAAGATTGGCGTCTGTGCTGCTAGGGACCCTCAGAGGAGCTAAAATGGATCATTGGCAGTTTTGGCTGAAGATTGGTGAATAAATGGATGAACAAATCCTTTTTAAAAGAGAACTGGGTAATACTTCAAATTATAAATATTTTAAATAATTTAAATATTAACCTGTTATTTTATCAATAATTCTGCTGCAGCTGTTAAAAGAACAGCGGCTTAAATTTATTTAAGTTAGTTATTCAAGCGTTAATGATAAAATGAGATCCTGGTAGAGAAATATACTTGATCACGTGAGCAGAAATCCTGCTCGTATGGAACTAGATGTTGGACATCA
>JAGIQG010000013.1:84976852-84980206 GCA_024679065.1 Sphyrna mokarran | reverse complement strand
TGTGTGTGTAATTCCATATCTCTGTGCTGGATTGTGTGTGTAATTCCATATCTCTGTGCTGGATTGTGTGTGTAATTCCATATCTCTGTGCTGGATTGTGTGTGTAATTCCATATCTCTGTGCTGGATTGTGTGTGTAATTCCATATCTCTGTGCTGGATTGTGTGTGTAATTCCGTATCTCTGTGCTGGATTGTGTGTGTAATTCTGTATCTCTGTGCTGGATTGTGTGTGTAATTCTGTATCTCTGTGCTGGATTGTGTGTGTAATTCTGTATCTCTGTGCTGGATTGTGTGTGTAATTCTGTATCTCTGTGCTGGATTGTGTGTGTAATCCATATCTCTGTGCTGGATTGTGTGTGTATCCATATCTCTGTGCTGGATTTGTGTGTGTAATTCTGTATCCTGTGCTGGATTGAGTGTGAATTCATTCTCTGTGCTGGATTGTGTGTGTAATCCTTATCTCTGTGGGGATGTGGTGTAATTCTGTATCTCTGTGCTGGATTGTGTGTGTAATTCCATATCTCTGTGCTGGATTGTGTGTGTAATTCCATATCTCTGTGCTGGATTGTGTGTGTAATTCCGTATCTGTGTGCTGGATTGTGTGTGTAATTCCATATCTCTGTGCTGAATTGTGTGTGTAATTCTGTATCTCTGTGCTGAATTGTGTGTGTAATTCTGTATCTCTGTGCTGGATTGTGTGTGTAATTCCGTATCTCTGTGCTGGATTGTGTGTGTAATTCCGTATCTGTGTGCTGGATTGTGTGTGTAATTCCGTATCTCTGTGCTGGATTGTGTGTGTAATTCCATATCTCTGTGCTGGACTGTGTGTGTAATTCCATATCTCTGTGCTGGATTGTGTGTGTAATTCCATATCTCTGTGCTGGATTGAGTGTGTAATTCCATATCTCTGTGCTGGATTGAGTGTGTAATTCCATATCTCTGTGCTGGATTGTGTGTGTAATTCCATTATCTCTGTGCTGGATTGTGTGTGTAATTCCGTATCTCTGTGCTGGATTGTGTGTGTAATTCCGTATCTCTGTGCTGGATTGTGTGTGTAATTCCGTATCTCTGTGCTGGATTGTGTGTGTAATTCCGTATCTCTGTGCTGGATTGTGTGTGTAATTCCGTATCTCTGTGCTGGATTGTGTGTGTAATTCCGTATCTCTGTGCTGGATTGTGTGTGTAATTCCGTATCTCTGTGCTGGATTGTGTGTGTAATTCCGTATCTCTGTGCTGGATTGTGTGTGTAATTCTGTATCTCTGTGCTGGATTGTGTGTGTAATTCTGTATCTCTGTGCTGGATTGTGTGTGTAATTCCATATCTCTGTGCTGGATTGTGTGTGTAATTCCATATCTCTGTGCTGGATTGTGTGTGTAATTCCGTATCTGTGTGCTGGATTGTGTGTGTAATTCCATATCTCTGTGCTGAATTGTGTGTGTAATTCGTATCTCTGTGCTGATTGGTGTGTAATTCGTATCTTGTGCTGGATTGTGTGTGTAATTCGTACTCTGTGCTGGATTGTGTGTGTAATTCCGTATCTGTGTGCTGGATTGTGTGTAATTCCGTATCTCTGTGCTGGATTGTGTGTTAATTCATATCTCTGTGCTGGATGTGGTGTAATTTCCATATCTCTGTGCTGGATTGTGTGTGTAATTCCGTATCTCTGTGCTGGATTGTGTGTGTAATTCCGTATCTCTGTGCTGGATTGTGTGTGTAATTCCATATCTCTGTGCTGGATTGTGTGTGTAATTCCATATCTCTGTGCTGGATTGTGTGTGTAATTCCGTATCTCTGTGCTGGATTGTGTGTGTAATTCCATATCTCTGTGCTGGATTGTGTGTGTAATTCCATATCTCTGTGCTGGATTGTGTGTGTAATTCCATTATCTCTGTGCTGGATTGTGTGTGTAATTCCGTATCTCTGTGCTGGATTGTGTGTGTAATTCCGTATCTCTGTGCTGGATTGTGTGTGTAATTCCGTATCTCTGTGCTGGATTGTGTGTGTAATTCCGTATCTCTGTGCTGGATTGTGTGTGTAATTCCGTATCTCTGTGCTGGATTGTGTGTGTAATTCTGTATCTCTGTGCTGATTGTGTGTGTAATTCGTATCTTGTGCGATGGTGGATTGTGTGTGTAATTCTGATCTCTGTGCTGGATTTGTGTGTAATTCCGTATCTGTGTGCTGGATGTGTGTGTAATTCCGTATCTCTGTGCGGATTGTGTGTGTAATTCCATATCCTCTGTGCTGGATTGTGTGTGTAATCCATATCTCTGTGCTGGATGAGTGTGTAATTCTGATCTCTGTGTGGATTGAGTGTGTAATCCATTATCTCGGTGGGATTGTGTGTGTAATTCCGTATCTCTGTGCGGATTGTGTGTGTATTCCATATCTCTGTGCTGGATTGTGTGTGTAATTCCGTATCTCTGTGCTGGATTGTGTGTTTAATTCATATCTCTGTGCTGGATGTGTGGTAATTCCATTATCTCTGTGCTGGATTGTAGTGTGTAATTCCATATCTCTGTGCTGGATTGAGTGTGTAATTCCATATCTCTGTGCTGGATTGTGTGTGTAATTCTGTATCTCTGTGCTGGATTGAGTGTGTAATTCCATTATCTCTGTGCTGGATTGTGTGTGTAATTCCATTATCTCTGTGCTGGATTGTGTGTGTAATTCTGTATCTCTGTGCTGGATTGTGTGTGTAATTCCATATCTCTGTGCTGGATTGTGTGTGTAATTCCATTATCTCTGTGCTGGATTGTGTGTGTAATTCCATTATCTCTGTGCTGGATTGTGTGTGTAATTCCGTATCTCTGTGCTGGATTGTGTGTGTAATTCCATTATCTCTGTGCTGGATTGAGTGTGTAATTCCATATATGTCATTATAGACACATGGTTCAGTTTGTCAGTCCCTATTGCTCAGTGGGAACCCTAATCTTCTGTGTGGGTGTTGTGGGGGGGCGGGGGAGATGGAAGACAGGGAGCAAAGCATCCCATTTCCACCTGTTCTCTCAGAGTGAATGTTACTGGGCTCTTCCCAGACTTTTCAAAGATTTATTATGGTCTGTTTGTTGCTATGACAATCAGTGAGAGAATGGTCTGTGTGCGTGAAGAGTGAGGGGTTTAGTCAGCTGAGTAATCTCACAGAGCAGGAAGGCATTAGCGAAATATACAGCGCACGGCCCTTCACAGCTAATCTTGGGCAGATTCCAATGATAAATATCCATCTGAACAGTTGGCAGCTCCGAGATGTTATCCACAATGATCGAATCCAGTCTCAGGGGGCTTCTCGCTCATCTCCAGCTCTCTATCTATCTCACTCTCTCTCCATGGTAATCCAATCTCGTCATCCCCTC
>JAGIQG010000013.1:84889352-84971852 GCA_024679065.1 Sphyrna mokarran | reverse complement strand
TGATGGGGAGTGTGAGTGATGCCCGTGGGGGGAATTTCATTGTTAAATGCAGCCCGGATTGCTGTGAAAGGAGTGAACGGAATTGATTTGCTGATAGGTGGGTGAGATACACAGCCTGATAAAACCACTCATAGGGGGATCATCTCCAAGGCAGAGATATGCCCACCCCCTACCGCTGTAAATAACACTTTCAGCTCAGTCCTGACTCTCCCTCACTGTTGCACACATACACAGAACGTCGGCATCACTAGCTGGGCCCAGTCTTCAACCCCCATTCCTAATTTAACCTCCCCACCTTGAGAAGTTGCAGGGTAAGCCCCCCATCTTGAACCCGCCGCAGTCCCTGTGTGGTTCAGGTACACCCACAGCACTGTTAGGGAGGGAGTTCCAGGACTTTGACCTCTCACCCAGGGGCTTATCAAGGTATTGGATGGACTGAATGTGGGGTTAGAGGGCTGCTAAGATGGGGTTAGAACGGTTACGATGGGGATGGAAGGGGTTACAATTGTCTTGGAAGCAATTTAGATGGTTGGAGAGGTTTCGATGGTGTTGGAGGGGTTTAAGATGGTTCTAGGGGTTAAGATGGGGATGGAGGGGATTACAACGGGCTTGGAGGGGTTAAGATGGGCTTAGAGGATTTTGGATGGGGCTGGTGATTGATACAATTGGATTGGGTGGAGTAAAGGGGATTATGATGAGTTTGGTGGGATTGCGGAGGGTTTGGAGGATTGCAATGAGTTTGAGGGTTACGGTGAATTGGAAGGATTACAGTGAATATGGAGGGTTTACAATGAGTTTGGAGGATTATGGTGAGTGTGGAGGGATTACAATGAATTTGGAGGAGATTACAATGAGTTTGGTGGGAGTACAGTATGTTTGAAGGGATTGCGGTGAGTTTGGAGGGATTGCGGTGAGGTTGGAGGGGGTTAAGGTACGTTTAGATGGATTGCGGTGCGTTTGGAGGGATTGCGGTGAGTTTGAAGGGGGTTAAGGTGAGTTTGGAGGGACTGCGGTGAGGTTGGAGGGGGTTAAGGTGCGTTTGGATGGATTGCGGTGCGTTTGGAGGGATTGCGGTGCGTTTGGAGGGATTGCGGTGAGTTTGGAGGGGGTTAAGGTGAGTTTGGAGGGATTGCGGTGAGTTTGGAGGGGGTGATGTTGAGGTGATTTTGCAAGGTGAGTTTGTGAGGAATCTCTCTCCCCCTCGATGATATTCAGTTGGATGACTCAGTGTCCCTTCTGGTTGTAACTATGTTTGCCTCTCCCTGATCTCCCTCAGCCCCGTCCCCACTATTACCTGGAGGAAGGTGAATGGGAATTTACCCAGCAGAGCGAGACTGAGGAAGTCTCAGGCTGTGCTGGAGGTGTTGAACATTCAGAGCGGAGATGCTGGGACGTATGAGTGTCGAGTGGAAAACACACGGGGAGGAAACATTGTCCAAGGATTCCTACAGGTCTACAGTAAGTAAACAGGCCGTACGGTGAGGGGTAACAGGGCCCTTAACCCCTGACCTCACCTCCCCTTTAACCCCTGACCTCACCTCCCCTTAACCCCTGACCTCATTTCCCCCTTAACCCCTGATCCCCATTTGTTCCTTAACCCCTGACCTCACCTCCTCTTAACCCCTGAACCCACTTCCCACTGACCCCATCTGCTCCTTAACCCCTAACCTCACTTCCCCCTTAACTCCTGACACCACTTCCTTCTTAACCTCTGACCCCCAACTGCTCCTTAACCCCTGACTCCACCTTCTGCTTAATGCTTAACCCCATACTGTCTTTGACCCTTAACCCCTGAGCCTACGATTGATGGATCCAAATATAAGGTTGAATCCAGGAATTGGTAGACTGGGACCTGGGCAGATGCACTGACCAGAATGAGGGGGTGACGGGGCCATCGCGTGGGTCAGGGTTGTTGGCCCCTCATTGGATCTCAATCCAATGGCCAATGGGGAGAACTGATCAGGAGGAAAGAGGGGAAGGGATGGAGGGGAAGGGATGAAGGGTATTTGAGGTAGCGTATCATCGATGGTTGTGGGGGGAATCTTACTGTATTGGAACAGAGTTTCATTCAGAGAGTAAGGTGACTGAACCCGAACTCTCAGCCATGTCAAAGAACCCGGTCCATACGCTGGGGTGCATGATGGAACTCTCCGGAATATTAACAACCCCCCCGCCCCCGAAATGTGTAATCAGTAAGAACCAGCCCCAATGAGACATGAAGGGACTTGTGTCTATAAACATGGAAAATAGGAGCAGGAGTGGGCCATCCAGCCCCTCGAGCCTGCCCCCCCATTCAATAAGATCATGGCTGATCTGAAATGGATCAGTTCCACTTTCCCGCTTTCTCCCCATAACCCTTAATTCCCTTGTCTATCAGAAATCTATCTACCCATGACTTAAATATATTCAGCGAGGTAGCCTCCTCCGCTTCAACGGGCAGAGAATTCCAGAGATTCATCACCCTCTGAGGGAAGAAGTTCCTCCTCAACTCTGTTCTAAACTCCCCTTACCCTTATTTTGAGGCTGTGCCCCTCTAGTTCTGGTTTCCTTTCTAAGTGGGAAGAATCTCTCTGCCTCTACACTATCTAGCCTCTTCATGATCTTGTAAGTCTCTGTAAGATCCTCTCTCAGCTTCTAAACTCCAATGAGTATACAAAGAACAAAGAGCAACACAGCACGGGAAACAGGCCCTTTGGCCCAACGAGCCCACGCCACCGTCCTAACGTCTTAATGACATATCCATGTCTTTAGGCTGTGCCTATTGTGGAAGATTCCCATATAGGGACCAATCTAGGGACAATCTGTTACCCAATCAGCCTAAGAGCACATTTTTGGGATGTGGGAGGAAACCGGAGCACCCGGAGAAAACCCACGCAACCACGGGGAGAATGCGCAAACTCCCACAGACACAGGCCCAAATCCATGTGTCAGCACAGCAACAGCGATAGTCTCTGAGCTGTCATGTTGCCCATCAGATGGTCCAGTTTAAGCACACACTGACGACGTGAAGCACTAGGCCACTCCTGAAGTAACCTCCAGGAGCAGCTCTCGCACGACATGCCGCATGCATGCACCTTGTTGGTCAACAAGGTGGACCGAGTTGCCTGCGGAAACAAATAAGATATTTAGACAGTCCTGCTACAACCCTCTATCTGCAGACCACTCATGTGGCTGTCCAAGAGACCCTTAAACAACCCTAGCGTGCCTGCTCCCACCACCTTACTCGGCAGTGCATTCCACACCCCCACTACCCTTTGTGTGAAAAACTGCCCTCTAATATTCGTCTTATACATAGCCCCCTTCACCCTAAGGCCGTGACCCCTCGTTCTATCCATTCCTAATGGTGGAAAAAGCTTACCACCATTTACTCTATCTATACCCCTCATAATCTTATATACCTCTAAAAGATCCCCTCTCAGCCGACGTCTTTCAAGGGAAAACAACCCCAGTGTGTTCAATCTCTCCTCATAAGCGAACCCCCTCATCTCCGGTATCAGCCTGGTGAACCTTCTCTGAACTGCCTCCAAGGCCAAATATATCCTTCCTCAAGTGCGGGGACCAAAACTGCACACAGTACTCCAGCTGCGGCCTCACCAGTGCCCTACAGTTGCAGCAAGACCTCCCTGTTTTTATATTCTATCCCCCTTGCTTAATTCCTCTCTCGTTGTGTGAAACTCCTGCTGTCCGAGCTATTAGTTGAGGAGTTGTGTGTTCAGGTGTATCTCCCAGAGACTGAGTACAGTGGCCGGTTTCGAGGAAGGGTGTGGTACCATTGGAGGCAGTTCAGAGGAGGTTCACCGGATTGATTCCGGGGATGAAAGGGTTGTGTATGAGGAGACATTAAACAGTTTGGGCTTGTAATCGCTGGAGTTTAGAAGGGTGAGGGGGATCTGATCGCGGGATATAAAATACTAAAAGGGATTGATGAAGTAAATATAGACCAAATGTTTCCTTTGTGGGGCAGTCTGCAATAAGAGGTCACAGATTGAGAGGCAGTAGATTTAAAATTGAAATGAAGAGGAGCTACTTCTCACAGAGGGGGGTGAATTTGTGGAACTCGCTGCTCACACCACAGTGGAGTCTGAATCATTGAATGGTTTCAAGAAGGAAATAGATATATTTCTGTTTAACAAAAAGGGAAAGAGAGCTATGGGGAACAGGGAGGAGGTGGATTTGTGACCAGGGAAAGATCAGCCATGATCTATTTGAATGGCGGAGTGAACTCGAAGGGTTGAATTTTGCTGGCTTCTGCTCCAAATTCCTATGGTCCAAAAGTATTCTCTGGGTAATTAATGCAGACTAACAAAACTCAAATCAACAATCAATGTGATTGGGCAGAACCAATTATGCACTCCTGAATGTGCTGAGAATCGCAGTGGCTAATGCCAGAGGGTCAGTGCTGAGGGAGTGCTGCAATGTGGGAGGGTCGGTGCTGAGGGAGCGCCGCACTGTGGGAGGGTCAGTGCTGAGGGAGCGCCGCACTGTGCGACGGTCAGTGCCGAGGGAGTGCCGCACTGTGGGAGTGTCAGTGCTGAGGGAGCGCCGCACTGTGGGAGGGTCAGTGCTGAGGGAGCGCCGCACTGCGGGAGGGTCAGTGCTGAGGGAGCGCCACACTGTGGGAGGGTCAGTGCTGAGGGAGCGCCGCACTGTGGAGGGTCAGTGCTGAGGAGCGCCGCACTGTGGGAGGGTCGGTGCTGAGGAAGTGCCGCACTGCGGGAGGGTCAGTGCTGAGGGAGCGCCACACTGCGGGAGGGTCAGTGTGAGGGAGCGCCGCACTGTGGGAGGGTCAGTGCTGAGGGAGCGCCGCACTGCGGGAGGGTCAGTGCTGAGGGAGCACCGCACTGTGGGAGGGTCGGTGCTGAGGGAGCACCGCACTGTGGGAGGGTCAGTGCTGAGGGAGCACCGCACTGTGGGGAGGGTCGGTGCTGAGGGAGCGCCGCACTGTGGGAGGGTCAGTGCTGAGGGAGCTCTGCACTGAGGAAGTGCCGCACTGAGGGAGGGTCAGTATCGAGTTCTCCCTGGTGATAGAGGCAAATATTTACTCCTTGAGCAACATCGCTAAATGGAAGACAAACTGAGTCCTTATCTCATTGCTTCTTGTGGGATCTTGTTGTGCATTAGTTAGTCCACTGCATGCCTGCCACAACCACAGTGGGTGGGGTTGTGTGGCAGGGGGGTGGGTGCGTGCGCGATTCGGAAGTAATAATTCTGTGTTGCTGCGAGGTCGCGGAGGAATGCGAACCTGTCTCTCTTTTGCTCTCTCTCTTCTCCTCCTGTTTCTCTCTTTCTCTCTCTCTCTCCCTCCCTCCCTCCCTCCTGCGCGCACGGTCACCCAGGGTAACAATGGATGTCCTCTTCCAGCCCCTCCCCACTGGACACAGACCCTCAACAACACCAAGGTGGACAGCGGGCAAGAGATCCGCTGGGAATGCCGGGCTACAGGTAAACCCCGGCCTACATACAGGTGGCTGAAGAACGGAGAGAGTCTCACCTCACAGGTAGGTGTACTGGAGGCTGCAGGGAGGGGGCAGGACTCCCCCCCCCCCCCCCCCCCCAAACACAGAGGGGGGTCATGGGGAACATTCAACTGTTAGCCTGTAACATCAAGGAGCAGAAGAAGGAGCCCATCGAGTCTGCACTGACACATTAGAAACTCCCACCTAATCCTGTTTCCCAGCACTTGTCCCATATCCCTGAATGTGGTGATGTGCCAATGCTCATCTAGGTACTTTTAAAGGATGTGAGGCATCCCACCCCCACCACCTCTCCAGGCAGCACATTCCAGACCTTCACCATCCTCTGGGTAAAAAAAGCTTTTCCTCACATTTCCCCCCTAAACCTCCTGCCCCTCACCTTGAACCTGGAGGAAACTCAAGCAGACACGGGGAGAATGTGCAAACTCCACACAGACAGTGACCCGAGCCGGGAATCGAACCCGGGTCCCTGGAGCTGTGAGGCAGCAGGGCTAACCACTGTGCCGCCCAATCCCTCTGCGTTCCACCTTTCTGCAGTCTTTCTCCATTGATGTAATATTCACTCTTCCGACCCAACTGCACGAACTCACATCTTCCTGTGTTTGATTTTGCTCACTCACCGAACCTATCATAGGAATCATAGAACCCTACAGTGCAGAAAGAGACCCTTCAGCCCATCGAGTCTGCACCAAACACAATCCCACTCAGGCCCTACCCCCATATCCCTACATATTATACCCACTAATTCCTCTAACCTCCGCATCCCTGGACACTAAGGGCAATTTTTCAGCACGGCCAATCAACCTAACCCGCACATCTTTGGACTGTGGGAGGAAACCGGAGCACCCGGAGGAAACCCATGCAGACACGAGGAGAATGTGTAAACTCCACACAGACAGAGACCCGAGCCGGGAATCGAACCCGGGTCCCTGGAGCTGTGAAGCAGCAGTGCTAACCCACTGTGCCACCGATCTCCCTCTGCAGACTCAAACGGGCAGGAATATTCCCACTGCACTCACCCCAAGACCAGGAGATCCTGCCTGAGATCAACGCAACTCTGCGTGGTCCATGTCCTGTTCTCTACAATTCCCGTGGCGAACAATCCTTTGTACTCCCCTCATCACTCAGCTAGCCAAATACTATCTATATACATCCACAAATTTGGCAACACATTCACTTCCCGTGTCAGGTTATGAAAATATACTGTTAATAATTGAGTATCTGACAATTTATCCCATTCAATACTGTCCCCCCGCCTTTGATGCGATGGTGTGCTTGAGTTACAGAGGGGGCTGGAGATTCAGAATAACGTGCTAACAATCTCAAGAGTCAACCGTTCCAATGCGGGAATGTACCAATGTATCGCGGAGAATCCACATGGGACAATTTACACCAGCGCACAGCTGGAGATCATGGGTAAGGTCAGAGATACCCCGGGGACTGTCATTCCAGTGAGAGTCAGTGTGTGTAGGACCCGTACCCCAGTGAGAGTCAGTGTGTGTGGGACCCGTACCCCAGTGAGAGTCAGTGTGTGTGGGAGCCGTACCCCAGTGAGAGTCAGTGTGTGTGGGAGCCGTACCCCAGTGAGAGTCAGTGTGTGTGGGACCCGTACCCCAGTGAGAGTCAGTGTGTGTGAGACCCATACCCCAGTGAGAATCAGTGTGTGTGGGACCCGTACCCCAGTGACAGTCAGTGTGTGTGGGACCCGTATCCCAGTGAGAATCAGTGTGTGTTGGAACCATACCCCAGTGAGAGTCAGTGTATGTGGGAGCCGTACCCCAGTGAAAGTCAGTGTGTCTGGGAGCAGTACCCCAGTAAGAGTCAGTGTGTGTGGGAACCGTACTCCAGTGAGAGTCAGTGTATGTGGGAACCATACCCCAGTGAGAGTCAGTGTGTGTGGGAGCTGTACACCAGTGAGAATCAGTGTGTGTGGGAGCCGTACCCCAGTGAGAGTCAGTGTGTGTGGGAAACGTATCCCAGTGAGAATCAGTGTGCGTATGGGAGCCGTACCCCAGTGAGAGTTGGCAGGGATATAATTTATTTGTCCCAATCTATTCCCAGCCTCTCCTCCCAGCTTTGACTCCGATCCTGTGAGGAAGGTGACACTGGTCAGTGTGGGACAGGATCTCGTGCTCGAATGTAATCCACAATCTTCTCCCAAGGCCACAATTTCTTGGAGGAAGAACAAGATGGAGTTGCCCCTCGGTTCAAGGTAAGGAACTGACATCGGATAGGGTATCACTGAGTGGGAAATCGAACATAGCATTTAAACTGATTCAGCACCAACATCTCTGTATCTAACCCCATGCTGTACCTGTCCTGGGAGTGTTTGATGGGGATAGTGTAGAGGGGGCTTTACTCTGTATCTAACCCCATGCTGTACCTGTCCTGGGAGTGTTTGATGGGGGACAGTGTAGAGGGAGCTTTACTCTGTATCTAACCCCGTGCTGTACCTGTCCTGGGAGTGTTTGATGGGACAGTGTAGAGGGAGCTTTACTCTGTATCTAACCCCGTGCTGTACCTGTCCTGGGAGTGTTTGATGGGGATAGTGTAGAGGGGGCTTTACTCTGTATCTAACCCCATGCTGTACCTGTCCTGGGAGTGTTTGATGGGGGACAGTGTAGAGGGAGCTTTACTCTGTATCTAACCCCGTGCTGTACCTGTCCTGGGAGTGTTTAATGGGGGGACAGTGTAGAGGAGCTTTACTCTGTATCTAACCCGTGCTGTACCTGTCCTGGGAGTGTTTGATGGGGGACAGTGTAGAGGGAGCTTTACTCTGTATCTAACCCTGTGCTGTACCTGTCCTGGGAGTGTTTGATGGGACAGTGTAGAGGGAGCTTTACTCTGTATCTAACCCCGTGCTGTACCTGTCCTGGGAGTGTTTGATGGGGGACAGTGTAGAGGGAGCTTTACTCTGTATCTAACCCCGTGCTGTACCTGTCCTGGGAGTGTTTGATGGGGGACAGTGTAGAGGGAGCTTTACTCTGTATCTAACCCCGTGCTGTACCTGTCCTGGGAGTGTTTGATGGGGGACAGTGTAGAGGGAGCTTTACTCTGTATCTAACCCCGTGCTGTACCTGTCCTGGGAGTGTTTGATGGGGGGACAGTGTAGAGGGAGCTTTACTCTGTATCTAACCCTGTGCTGTACCTGTCCTGCGAGTGTTTGGAGGGGACAATGTAGAGGGAGCTTTACTCTGTATCTACCCCGTGCTGTACCTGTCCTGGGAGTGTTTGATGGGGGACAGTGTAGAGGGAGCTTACTCTGTATTAAACCCGTGCTGTACCTGTCCTGGGAGTGTTTGATGGGGGACAGTGTAGAGGGAGCTTTACTCTGTATCTCACCCCGTGCTGTACCTGTCCTTCGAGGTTTGATGGGGGGACAATGTGGAGGGAGCTTTACTCTATCTAACCCCATGCTGTACCTGCCCTGGGAGTGTTTGATGGGGGACAGTGTAGAGGAGCTTTACTCTGTATCTAACCCCGTGCTGTACCTGTCCTGGGAGTGTTTGATGGGGGGACAATGTAGAGGGAGGTTTACTCTGTATCTAACCCCGTGTTGTACCTGTCCTGGGAGCGTTTGCTGATACTGGTGGTGGGTGGAGTTGCCTCCTTGAACCCACTGCAATCTCAGGTTGTGTAGGTATACCCACGGTGGTGATAGGACGGGACTTTCAAGATGAGAAAGTAATGGCCTAGATGTATTATTGCTGGAGTATTGATCCAGGAACTCAGGTAAGTTCTTGGGACCCGGGTTCGAATCCCACCACATCAGACGGTGGAATTTGAATTCAATAAAAAATATCTGGGATTAAGTATCTACTGATGTCCCGTTATCAGAAAAACCCATCTGGTTCCCTTTTGGGAAGGAAATCTGCCATCCTTACCCCGGTCTGGCCTCCAGAGTCACAGCAATGTGGGTGACTCTCAACTGCCCTCCAAGAGTCAACTAGGGATGGGCAATAAATACTGGCCCAGCCAGTGACACCCAGGTCCCACAGTGAAGGGACAGCCGATATATTTCCCAGTCAGGATGGTAAGTGAGTCGGAGGGGAACCTCCAGGTGGGGGTGTTCCCAGGTATCTGCTGCCCTTGTCCTTCTAGATGGTAGAGGTGGTGGGTTTGGAAGGTGCTGCCTAAGGAGCCTTGGTGAGTCGCTGCGGGGCATCTTGTAGATGGTACACACGGCTGTGTCCACAACATCCGCAGTAATTTCCCCTCTACCCTATTCACAGAGTGTTTGGAGGGGGTTAGTATCCATCGGTCAGTCAGTGAAGGTCTCTCTCTGAAGCCAGTTGATTGGAAGTTCATCATTAAATCCCTGCAGTGCAGAAGAGACCATTCAGCCCATTGTATTTGCAGCAACTGTCTGAAAGAGGATCCCACCCAGGTTCTAACACCATAACCCCACACATTTATCATTTCCAATCCACCCTAACCTGCACGTCTTTTGGAGTGTGGGAAGAAACCGCAGTAGCTGGAGGAAACCCACACAGACACAGGGAGGATGTGCAGACTCCACACAGACTGTGACCCAAGCTGGGAATCGAACCAGGATCCCTGGCACTGTGAGGCAGCAGCGCTAACAGCAGTGCACTTTGAGGTAGATTGGAGAGCGAGTGAGAGAGGGTATTGTCTCTCTGACCCTCCTGTACATAGCTGTTTCAGTCAGAGAGTGAACCCTGTGTCCTCACATTGATTAGATAGCAGAGGGCAGTTTGTGAAGTGAGTGAGAGATTGTGTCGCGAGTGTTTCTACAGCGTGGTTTCTGTTTCACAACCAGCAGGTCAGAAGGCACGGGGAGATAATCAGTCACAAATTACTGACTCAGGGCATGTGACAGTCAGGAGCTCTGAGTCAAGAGAATTCAAGCAATTTCCCATCAAAGATTACAGCTTCAATTCAGGCAAACACAGCAGGATTAACAAGTTATAGATTGAGAAATCTGCAGTAATTACAACAGTTATTAACATCTTCCTGTCCAGCGCATCCCCTACATCCAGTCACTTGGACAACTGTGTGTGTGTGTCTCAGTGTCAGCTCCTGTACAGTCTGTGTGTGTGTCTCAGTGTCAGCTCCTGTACTGTCTGTGTGTGTGTGTCTCAGTGTCAGCTCCTGTACGGTCTGTGTGTGTATCTCAGTGTCAGCTCCTGTACAGTCTGTGTGTGTGTGTCTCAGTGTCAGCTCCTGTATGGTCTGTGTGTGTCTCAGTGTCAGCACCTGTACTGTCTGTGTGTGTGTGTGTCTCAGTGTCAGCTCCTGTACAGTCTGTGTGTGTGCAGTGTCAGCTCCTGTATGGTCTGGTGTGTGTGTCTCAGTGTCAGTTCCTGTACAGTCTGTGTGTGTGTCAGTGTCAGCTCTTACAGTTTGTGTGTGTCTCAGTGTCAGCTCCTGTACAGTTTGTGTGTGTCTCAGTGTCAGCTCCTGTACACTCTGTGTGTGTGTCTCGGTGTCAGCTCCTGTACAGTCTGTGTGTATGTCTCAGTGTCAGCTCCTGTACGGTCTGTGTGTGTATCTCAGTGTCAACTCCTGTATGGTCTGTGTGTGTGTCTCAGTGTCAGCTCCTGTACGGTCTGTGTGTGTGTCTCAGTGTCAGCTCCTGTACGGTCTGTGTGTGTATCTCAGTGTCAACTCCTGTATGGTCTGTGTGTGTGTCTCAGTGTCAGCCCCTGTACGGTCTGTGTGTGTATCTCAGTGTCAGCCCCTGTACGGTCTGTGTGTGTATCTCAGTGTCAGCTCCTGTACGGTCTGTGTGTGTGTGTCAGTGTCAGCTCCTGTATGGTCTGTGTGTGTGTCTCAGTGTCAGCTCCTGTACTGTCTGTGTGTGTGTCTCAGTGTCAGCTCCTGTACGTCTGTGTGTGTGTGTCTCAGTGTCAGCTCCTGTACAGTTGTGTGTGTGTCTCAGTGTCAGCTCCTGTACAGTCTGTGTGTGTGTCAGTGTCAGTTCCTGTGGTCTGTGTGTGTGTCAGTGTCAGCTCCTGTACAGTTTGTGTGTGTGTCTCAGTGTTACCCTGTACGTCTGTGTGTGTGTCTCAGTGTCAGCTCCTGTACTGTCTGTGTGTGTGTGTCTCAGTGTCAGCTCCTGTACAGTCTGTGTGTGTGTGTATCTCAGTGTCAGTCCTGTACAGTTTGTGTGTGTGTCAGTGTCAGCTCCTGTACAGTTTGTGTGTGTGTCAGTGTCAGCTCCTGTAGTCTGTGTGTGTGTGTGTGTCAGTGTCAGCTCCTGTACGGTCTGTGTGTGTTTCTCAGTGTCAGCTCCTGTACGGTCTGTGGTGTCTCAGTGTCAGCTCCTGTACAGTGTGTGTGTGTGGTCTTGGTGTCAGCTCCTGTACAGTCTGTGTGTGTGTCTCAGTGTCAGCTCCTGTACGGTCTGTGTGTGTATCTCAGTGTCAACTCCTGTACAGTCTGTGTGTGTGTGTGTTTCAGTGTCAGCTCCTGTACAGTTGTGTGTGTCTCAGTGTCAGCTCCTGTACGGTCTGTGTGTGTATCTCAGTGTCAGCTCCTGTACGGTCTGTGTGTGTGTGGTGTCAGCTCCGTATGTCTGTGTGTGTGTCAGTGTCAGTCTTACGTTGTGTGTGTGTGTCAGTGTCAGCTCCTGTACGTTTGTGGTGTCTCAGTGTCAGCTCCTG
The DNA here is from genome assembly GCA_024679065.1 of Sphyrna mokarran. Lineage (NCBI taxonomy): Eukaryota > Metazoa > Chordata > Chondrichthyes > Carcharhiniformes > Carcharhinidae > Sphyrna > Sphyrna mokarran. Next base: position 84,959,752 of record JAGIQG010000013.1, on the reverse strand, counting down.
TACAGTCTGGTGTGTGTGTGTCTCAGTGTCAGCTCCTGTACAGGCTGTGTGTGTGTCTCAGTGTCAAATCCTGTACAGTCTGTGTGTGTATCTCAGTGTCAGCTCTTGTACTGTCTGTGTGTGTGTGTCAGTGTCAGCTCCTGTATGGTCTGTGTGTGTGTCAGTGTCAGCTCCTGTACAGTTTGTGTGTGTGTGTCAGTGTCAGCTCCTGTACAGTTTGTGTGTGTGTCAGTGTCAGCTCCTGTACAGTCTGTGTGTGTGTGTCTCAGTGTCAGCTCCTGTACGGTCTGTGTGTGTATATCAGTGTCAACACCTGTACAGTCTGTGTGTGTGTGTGTGTGTCTCAGTGTCAGCTCCTGTACAGTCTGTGTGTGTGTGTCTCAATGTCAGCTCCTGTATGGTCTGCGTGTGTATCTCAGTGTCAGCTCCTGTACAGTCTGTGTGTCTGTGTCTCAGTGTCAGCTCCTGTATGGTCTGTGTGTGTGTCTCAGTGTCAGCTCCTGTACACTCTGTGTGTGTGTCTCAGTGTCAGCTCCTGTACTGTCTGTGTGTGTGTCTCAGTGTCAGCTCCTGTACTGTCTGTTGTGTGTCTCAGTGTCAGCTCCTGTACAGTCTGTGTGTGTGTGTCTCAGTGTCAGCTCCTGTACAGTCTGTGTGTGTGTGTGTCAGTGTCAGTTCCTGTACGGTCTGTGTGTGTGTCAGTGTCAGCTCCTGTACAGTTTGTGTGTGTGTCTCAGTGTCAGCTCCTGTACAGTTTGTGTGTGTGTCTCAGTGTCAGCTCCTGTTCAGTCTGTGTGTGTGTCACAGTGTCAGTTCCTGTATGGTCTGTGTGTGTGTCTCAGTGTCAGCTCCTGTACTGTCTGTGTGTGTGTGTGTCTCAGTGTCAGCTCCTGTACAGTTGTGTGTGTGTCTCAGTGTCAGCTCCTGTACAGTCTGTGTGTGTGTCTCAGTGTCAGTTCCTGTACGGTCTGTGTGTGTGTCAGTGTCAGCTCCTGTACAGTTTGTGTGTGTGTCAGTGTCAGCCCTGTACAGTTGTGTGTGTGTCTCAGTGTCAGCTCCTGTACGGTCTGTGTGTGTGTCTCAGTGTCAGCTCCTTGTGTGTGTGTGTCTCAGTGTCAGCTCCTGTACAGTCTGTGTGTGTGTTCTCAGTGTCAGCTCCTGTACAGTCTGTGTGTGTGTCTCAGTGTCAGCTCCTGTACAGTCTGTGTGTGTGTATCTCAGTGTCAGCTCCTGTACAGTCTGTGTGTGTGTCTGTGTCAGCTCCTGTACGGTCTGTGTGTGTGTGTGTCAGTGTCAGCTCCTGTACAGTCTGTGTGTGTGTCAGTGTCAGCTCCTGTACAGTCTGTGTGTGTGTGTCAGTGTCAGTCTGTAGTCTGTGTGTGTGTCTAGTGTACTCCTGTACAGTCTGTGTGTGTGTCAGTGTCAGCTCCTGTACAGTGTGTGTGGTCTCAGTGTCAGCTCCGTACAGTTGTGTGTGTGTCTCAGGTCAGCTCCGTACGGTCTGTGTGTATCTCAGTGTCAGCTCCTGTACAGTCTGTGTGTGTGTGTGTGTGTGTCTCAGTGTCAGCTCTGTACAGCTGTGTGTGTGTCTCAGTGTCATCTGTACAGTCTGTGTGTGTTCTCAGTGTCAGCTTTGTACTGTCTGTGTGTGTGTGTCAGTGTCAGCTCCTGTACGGTCTGTGTGTGTGTCTCAGTGTCAGCTCCTGTATGGTCTGTGTGTGTGTCAGTGTCAGCTCCTGTACAGTTTGTGTGTGTGTGTCAGTGTCAGCTCTGTACAGTTTGTGTGTGTGTCAGTGTCAGCTCCTGTACAGTCTGTGTGTGTGTCTCAGTGTCAGCTCCTTATGGTCTGTGTGTGTTCTCAGTGTCAGCTCCTGTACAGTCTCTGTGCGTGTGTGTCAGTGTCAGCTCCTGTATGGCTGTGTGTGTGTTCAGGTCAGCTCCTGTACACTTGTGTGTGTTCAGTGTCGCTCTGTACAGTCTGTGTGTGTGTCACAGTGTCAGTTCCTGTATGGTCTGTGTGTGTGTCTCAGTGTCAGCTCCTGTACGGTCTGTGTGTGTGTGTCAGTGTCAGCTCCTGTACAGTCTGTGTGTGTGTCTCAGTGTCAGCTCCTGTACAGTCTGTGTGTGTGTCTCAGTGTCAGCTCCTGTACAGTCTGTGTGTGTGTCTCAGTGTCAGCTCCTGTACAGTCTGTGTGTGTGTCTCAGTGTCAGCTCCTGTACAGTCTGTGTGTGTGTGTGTCAGTGTCAGCTCCTGTACAGTTTGTGTGTGTGTCAGTGTCAGCTCCGTACATCTGTGTGTGTGTCCAGTGTCAGCTCCTGTACGGTCTGTGTGTGTGTCTGAGTGTCAGCTCCTGTACAGTCTGTGTGTGTGTCTCAGTGTCAGCTCCTGTACAGTCTGTGTGTGTGTGTCTCAGTGTCAGCTCCTGTACAGTCTGTGTGTGTGTCTCAGTGTCAGCTCTGACGGTCTGTGGTGTGTCAGTGTCAGCTCCTGTACAGTCTGTGGTGTGTGTTCAGTGTCAGCTCCTGTACGGTCTGTGTGTGTATCTCAGTGTCAACTCCTGTACAGTCTGTGTGTGTGTGTGTGTCTCAGTGTCAGCTCCTGTACAGGCTGTGTGTGTGTCTCAGTGTCAGCTCCTGTACGGTCTGTGTGTGTGTTCTCGTGTCAGCTCCTGTACAGTCTGTGTGTGTGTGTGTGTCTCAGTGTCGCTCCTGTACGTTGTGTGTGTGTCAGTGTCAGCTCCTGTGTGGTCTGTGTGTGTGTGTCAGTCCTGTACATGTGTGTGTGTTCAGTGTCAGCTCTGTACGTCTGTGTGTGTGTCCGTGTCAGTTCCTGATGGTCTGTGTGTGTGTTCAGTGTCAGCTCCTGTATGTCTTGTGTTGTGTCAGTGTCAGCTCCTGTACGTCTGTGTGTTGTGTCTCAGTGTCAGCTCCTACAGTGTGGTGTGTCTCAGTGTCGCTCTGTACAGTCTGTGTGTGTTCAGTGTCAGTTCCTGTACGGTCTGTGTGTGTGTTCAGTGTCAGCCCTGTACAGTTTGTGTGTGTGTCAGTGTCAGCTCCTGTACAGTCTTGTGTGTGTGCAGTGTCAGCTCTGTACAGTCTGTGTGTGTGTCTAGGTCAGCCCTACTGTCGTGTGTGTGTGTCTCAGTGTCAGTCCTGTACAGTCTGTGTGTGTGTGTATCTCAGTGTCAGCTCCTGTACGGTCTGTGTGTGTGTCAGTGTCAGCTCCTGTACAGTTTGTGGGTGTCAGTGTCAGCTCCTGTACAGTCTGTGTGTGTGTGTGTGTGTGTGTCAGTGTCAGCTCCTGTACGGTCTGTGTGTGTCTCAGTGTCAGCTCCTGTACAGTGTGTGTGTGTGTCTCGGTGTCAGCTCCTGTACAGTCTGTGTGTGTGTCTCAGTGTCAGCTCCTGTACGGTCTGTGTGTATCTCAGTGTCAACTCCTGTACAGTCTGTGTGTGTGTGTGTGTGTGTGTCTCAGTGTCAGCTCCTGTACAAGCTGTGTGTGTGTCTCAGTGTCAAATCCTGTACAGTCTGTGTGTGTATCTCAGTGTCAGCTCTTGTACTGTCTGTGTGTGTGTGTCAGTGTCAGCTCCTGTATGGTCTGTGTGTGTGTCTCAGTGTCAGCTCCTGTACAGTCTGTGTGTGTGTCTCAGTGTCAGCTCCTGTACAGTCTGTGTGTGTGTCTCAGTGTCAGTTCCTGTACAGTCTGTGTGTGTGTCAGTGTCAGCTCCTGCACAGTTTGTGTGTGTGTGTCAGTGTCAGCTCCTGTACAGTTTGTGTGTGTGTGTCAGTGTCAGCTCCTGTACAGTTTGTGTGTGTGTCAGTGTCAGCTCCTGTACAGTCTGTGTGTGTGTGTCTCAGTGTCAGCTCCTGTATGGTCTGTGTGTGTTTCTCAGTGTCAGCTCCTGTACAGTCTCTGTGCGTGTGTGTCAGTGTCAGCTCCTGTATGGTCTGTGTGTGTGTCTCAGTGTCAGCTCCTGTACACTCTGTGTGTGTATCTCAGTGTCAGCTCCTGTACAGTCTCTGTGCGTGTGTGTCAGTGTCAGCTCCTGTATGGTCTGTGTGTGTGTCACAGTGTCAGTTCCTGTATGGTCTGTGTGTGTGTCTCAGTGTCAGCTCCTGTACGGTCTGTGTGTGTGTGTCAGTGTCAGCTCCTGTACAGTCTGTGTGTGTGTCTCAGTGTCAGCTCCTGTACAGTCTGTGTGTGTGTCTCAGTGTCAGCTCCTGTACGGTCTGTGTGTGTGTCTCAGTGTCAGCTCCTGTACAGTCTGTGTGTGTGTCTCAGTGTCAGCTCCTGTACGGTCTGTGTGTGTGTGTGTGTGTGTGTGTGTGTCAGTGTCAGCTCCTGTACAATTTGTGTGTGTGTCTGTGTCATCTCCGTACATTCTGTGTGTGTGTGTCTCAATGTCAGCTCCTGTACGGTGTGTGTGTGTGTCTGTGTGTCAGCTCCTGTACTGTCTGTGTGTGTGTCTCAGTATCAGCTCCTGTACAGTGTGTGTGTGTGTGTCTCAGTGTCAGCTCCTGTACAGTCTGTGTATGTGTGTATGGGGAGTGTGTCTGAATCGAGAAGGATTAGTTTGGAGCTGATGGGAGTTTGTGAACGGTTACAGTTGGTTCTCTCTGTGTTAGAGGAAAGAGTGTGAACATTGCATTGAGTCACAGATATCAGATTCCATCAATGTCTCCGATCTCTTGGTCTGTAACTGCTCAATAAGCCAGTGTGTTATTGATGAAAACGTGGGACATGTAATCAGTCGTTGGATAAAGATTTTTGCTGAATGCTGACAGACGGCCTGAGATTTCCCCTGAGAATGGCGCAGAAATTCAATCTAGTGATTAACCTCAGAATTCTCTTCACTCAGTCACTGCATTACATTCTTAATCTCAATTTAACAGCAACCCTTATTAATGGAGAGAGAGAGAGGCAGGGAGGGAGGGAGAGGGAGACTGAGAGACACGAAGAGAGAGACGGGGAGAGAGAGGCTGGAGGAGGTTACAGAGATAGGGAGGGGGTTGTAGGGGCTGGAGGAGGTTACAGAGATAGGGAGGGAGTGTAGGGGCTGGAGGAGGTTACAGAGATAGGGAGGGGGTGTAGGGGGCTGGAAGAGGTTACAGAGATAGGGAGGGGCTGGAGGAGGTTACAGAGATAGGGAGGGAGTGTAGGGGCTGGAGGAGGTTACAGAGATAGGGAGGGGGTGTAGGGGCTGGAGGAGGTTACAGAGATAGGGAGAGGGTGTAGAGGCTGGAGGGGGTGACAGATTGGAGATGCTGTTCCAATCTCTCGAATTGCTCACTTTTCCAATTCTTCTTTGCAGGGTCAATGTTTCAGAAGATGGTATCTTGCAGATCAGCAATGTGAGCCACATCGACTCTGGAATATATTCTTGTCAAGCACAGAATATATTTGGTACCTCAACTAGTGCAGGCAATGTCTATGTTAAAGGTAAAAATACACCAACACCATCAAACACTCCCAGGACAGGTACAGCACGGGGTTAGATACAGAGTAAAGCTCCCTCTACACTGTCCCCCATCAACACTCCCAGGACAGGTACAGCACGGGGTTAGATACAGAGTAAAGCTCCCTCTACACTGTCCCCCCATCAAACACTCCCAGGACAGGTACAGCACGGGGTTAGATACAGAGTAAAGCTCCCTCTACACTGTCCCCATCAAACACTCCCAGGACAGGTACAGCACGGGGTTAGATACAGAGTAAAGCTCCCTCTACACTGTCCCTCATCAAACACTCCCAGGACAGGTACAGCACGGGGTTAGATACAGAGTAAAGCTCCCTCTACACTGTCCCCCCATCAAACACTCCCAGGACAGGTACAGCACGGGGTTAGATACAGAGTAAAGCTCCCTCTACACTGTCCCCCCTATCAAACACTCCCAGGACAGGTACAGCACGGGGTTAGATACAGAGTAAAGCTCCCTCTACACTGTCCCCCATCAAACACTCCCAGGACAGGTACAGCACGGGGTTAGATACAGAGTAAAGCTCCCTCTACACTGTCTCCCCATCAAACACTCCCAGGACAGGTACAGCACGGGGTTAGATACAGAGTAAAGCTCCCTCTACACTGTCCCCCCATCAAACACTCCCAGGACAGGTACAGCACGGGGTTAGATACAGAGTAAAGCTCTCTCTACACTGTCCCCCCCATCAAACACTCCCAGGACAGGGACAGCACGGGGTTAGATACAGAGTAAAGCAGCAGGGAGGGAAGGAGGGAATGGCCTGTCTGGGTGTGGGTGGACTGACCAGCTGTGGTCCCGGCCTTCTGCAGATGCGACGGAGGTGGAGCTGGTTCCCGCGAACCTGGAGCTGACAGTGGGAGAAAGCGCCGTGTTGACCTGCAGGACTCGACATGACCGCACACTCTCCCCACATTTCCTGTGGACTTTCAACGGAAAACCAATCATCTTTCAGAGTGAAGGGAGTCATTTTGAGAAGATCCGAACTGTGAGTATTCACCAGCCAAGACACAAGTGAGAACAGGACCCTCTCCACAGTGAGGCACTCCCTCAGCACTGACCCTCCCACAGTGCGGCGCTCCCTCAGCACTGACCCTCCCACAGTGGGCGCTCCCTCAGCACTGACCCTCCCACAGTGCGGCGCTCCCTCAGCACTGACCCTCCCACAGTGCGGCGCTCCCTCAGCACTGACCCTCCCCACAGTGCGGCGCTCCCTCAGCACTGACCCTCCCACAGTGCGGCGCTCCCTCAGCACTGACCTCCCACAGTGCGGCGCTCCCTCAGCACTGACCCTCCCACAGTGCGGCGCTCCCTCAGCACTGACCCTCCCCACAGTGCGGCGCTCCCTCAGCACTGACCCTCCCACAGTGCGGCGCTCCCTCAGCACTGACCCTCCCACAGTGCGGCGCTCCCTCAGCACTGACCCTCCCACAGTGCGGCGCTCCCTCAGCACTGACCCTCCCACAGTGCGGCGCTCCCTCAGCACTGACCCTCCCACAGTGCGGCACTCCCTCAGCACTGACCCTCCCACAGTGCGGCACTCCCTCGGCACGACCCTCCCTCAGCACTGACCCTCCCATAGTGCGGCACTCTTCCAGCACTGACCCTCCACAGTGCGGCACTCCTCAGCACTGACCCTCCCAACAGTGCGGCACTCCTCGGCACCGACCCTCCCTCAGCACTGACCCTCCCCATAGTGCGGCACTCTCTCAGCACTGACCCTCCCACAGTGCGGCGCTCTGTTGAAAGTAATTCTCTGTCTTTTTGTTGAGTAGCTGACCTCATCACAGGAGCTGATGATCCGTAATATTCAGCTGGAGCACTCAGGGAGTTATGGGTGCCGAGTTCGTACATCAGTTGACAGTTCCTCTGACAGTGCGGATCTCCTGGTGCGGGGTACGTTTCATCCTGATCAAGACCTTTGGTGCAGTTTCCCATCTGTACAAGAATGTTACCTAATTTATTATTGTGACATGTATTGGGATACAGTGAAAAGTATTGTTTCTTGCGCACTCTACAGACAAAACATACTGTTCATAGAAAAGGTAAGGAGACGATGCAGACTGTAGTGTTACAGTCATAGCGAGGGGTGTAGAGAAAGATCAACTCATTGCGAGGTAGGTCCATTCAAAAGTCTGACAGCAACAGGGAAGAAGCTGTTCTTGAGTCCATTGGTACGCAACCTCAGACTTTTTTCCCAATGGAAGAAGGTGGAAGAGAGAATGTGTGGGGGGGGTCCTTAATTATACCGGCTGCTTTTCCCAAGGCAGCGGAAAGTGTAGACAGAATCAATGGATGGGAGGCTGGTTTGTGTGATGGATTGGACTACATTCACAATGCGTTGTATTTCCTTGCGGTCTTGGGCAGAGCAGGAGCCCAGACCAAGCTGTGATACAACCAGAAAGAATGCTTTCCATGGGGCATCATTGCTGCTCTGTGAAGGACTGGGCGGGGTGGGCGGTGGAGGGGTGGGTGGGGAGAGAGGGGTGATGGTGTGGAACGTAAGAACTGGGAATAAATAGGAGGCCATTCAGCCCTCGAGACTGTTTCGCCATTCAATCCAATCGTGGCTCTCCCATCTCAACCACTTTCCTGTCTGTTCTCCAACCCCATTACTAATTAAAAATCTAATTCTCTCCTTCTTAAATTTACTCAATATCCCAGCATCCACCACACTCTGGAGTACTGATTTGGTAAGGTGACCAAATGTGAATACAATAGACTTGGTCTCACTAATGCCTTGTGTAGTAGCAGCAATACTTATTAACTTTCATGCTGTATTCCTTTCACTATAAATGCTAAAATTCCATTTACTTCCCCTTGTCACCTGCTGTAGGTGGCACAATGGTTAGCACTGCTGCCTCACAGTGCCAGGGATCCGGGTTCGATTCCCGGCTTGGGTCACTGTGCAGAATCTGTACATTCTCCCTGTGTCTGCATGGGTTTCCTCTGGGTGCTCTGGTTTGCTCTCAGTCTGAGAGACGTGCGGGTTAGGGTGCATTGGCCATGCTAAATTCTCCCTCAGTGTAACCCCAACAGGAGTGTGGCGACGAGGGGGATTTTCACAGTAACTTCATTGCAATGTTAATGTCAGCCTACTTGTGACACTAACAAATAGATTACCAGCATACTCGATTTCTGTGCCTCGTGCACACAGACACCCTGATCCTTCTGCACCGAGACATTCTGAAGTCTCTCTCCGCTTTGATACAAACTGTCTTCTCATTTGGTTAAAATGGATAACCCCAAGTAAGAGTCAGAGAGTCATGGAAACTGGCCCTTCGGCCCAACTTCTCCATGCTGCTCAGTTTTTACCATTAAGCTAGTCCCAATTGTCCACATCTGGCCCATATCCTCTCAATCCATTCTACCAATGTAACTATCTGAATGCTTTTTAAAGATAAAATTGTACCTGCTTCTACTACTACCTCTGGCAGCTCGTTCCAGACACTCACCACCCTCTGTGTGAAAAAATTGCCCCTCTGGACACTTTTGTGTCTCTCCCCTCTCACCTTAAACCTATGCCCTCTCGTTTTAGACTCCCCTACCTTTGGGAAAAGATATTGACTATCTAACTGATCTGTGCCCCTCATTATTTTATAGACCCCTATAACATTCTCTCCTACACACACATTCTCCCACACTCTCTCTCTTTCTCACACATACTCTCTCCCTCTCACACACACACTCTCTCTCACACTCTCTCTTACACTCTCTCACACACACACTCTCTCTCACACTCTCTCTCACACTCTCTCTCACACTCTCTCTCACACTCTCTCTCACACTCTCCTCTCACACTCTCTTCTCACACTCTCTCTCACACTCACACTCTCTCTCACACTCACACTCTCTCACACACACACTCTCTCACACTCTCTCACACTCTCACACTCTCTCACATCTTCACACACACACCTCTCCTCTCTCTCACACACACACACTCTCTCTCACACACACTCGCTGTCTCTCTCTTACACTCTCTCTCACACACACATTCTCTCTCTCTCACACACTCTCTCCCTCTCACACACACTCACTCTCTCACTCTTACACTCTGTCTCACACACACTCTCTCTCTCTCTCTCACACACTCTCTCTCTCTCTCACACACACACTCGCTGTCTCTCTCTACACTCCTCTCTCACACGCACACTCTCTCTCTCACACACTCTCTCTCTCTACACTCTCTCACACACACACTCTCTCTCTCTCACTCTCTCTTACACTCTCTCTCTCACACACACCCTCTCTCTCTCTCTCTTACACTCTTCTACACACTCTTCCTCTCTCTCTCACACACACACTCTCTCTCTCACACACACTCTCTCTCTCACATCACTCTCTCTCACACACACACTCTCTCTCTCACACACACACTCTCTCTCTCTCACACTCGCTCTCTTCTCTCACACACACTCTCTCTACACTCTCTCTTACTCTCTCTCTCACACACACTCTCTCTTACACTCTCTCTTTACACTCTCTCACACACACACTCTCTCTCTCTACACACGCACACACTCTCTCTCACACACACACTCTCTTTCTCTCTCTCACACACACACCTCTCTCTCTCACACACCACACACCTCTCTCCACCACCTCTTACACACTCTCTCTCACAACTCTTCTCTTACACTCTCTCACACACACTCTCTCTCCTTACACTCACTCTCCACTCTCTCTCAACACTCTCTCTCACACCACTCTCTCTCACACACACACTCTCTCTTACACTCTCTCGTCCACTCTCTTCTCAAACTACACTCTCTCTCACACTCTCTCTCACACACACCTCTCTCTCACACTCTATTTCCACTCTCTCACACTCTCTCTTACACTCTCTCTCACACTCTCTCTCACACACACACTCCTCTCACACACTTCTTTCACCTCTCTCACACACACTCTCTCTCTCACACACTCTCTCTTAACACTCTCTCTCACACACACTCTTCTCTCACACTCTCTCTTACACTCTCTTCTCTCACACACTCTCTCTTACAGCTCTCTTACACTCTCTCTCACACACCACACTCTCTCTCACACTCTCTCTTACACTCTCTCTCACACACACTCTCTCTTTCACATCTCTCTCTCACACTCCTCTCTCACACACACTCTCTCTTACACTCTCTCCACACACACACTCTCTCTTACATCTCTCTCTTACACTCTCTCTCACTCTCACACTCTCTCTACACTCTCTCTTACACTCTCTCTCACACACACACTCTCTCTTACACCTTCTACACTCCCTCTCACACACACTCTCTCTCTTACACTCTCTCTCATCTCTACACTCTCTCTCTACACTCTCTCTCACACACACACTCTCTTACACTCTCTCCACAACACTCTCTCTCTCACACTCTTCTCTTACACTATCTCTCACACACACACTCTCTCTTTACACTCTCTCTCACACACACACTCTGCTCTCACACTCTCTCCTTACACTCTCTCTCACACCACACACTCTCTCTTACACTCTCTCTTACACTCTCTCTCTACACTCTCTCTCACACACTCTCTCTCTCACACTCTCTCTCACACACACACTCTCTCTTACACTCTCTCTTACACTCTCTCTCTCTCACAACTCTCTCTTCACACTCTCTCTCTCCCACTCTTCTACACACACTCTCTCTTCACTCTCTCTCAACACACCTCTCTCTCTCACACTCTCTCTACACTCTCTCTCACACACACACTCTCCTTACACTCTCTCTCTCTCTCAACACTCTTCTCTCTCACACTCTTCTCACACTCACACTCTTTACACTCTCTTCAACACACTCTCTCTCTCCACTCTCTCTTACACACACTCCTCTTTACACTCTCTCTTACACTCTCTCTCACACACACACTCTCTCTTAACACTCTGTCTCACACACACACTCTCTCTCACACTCTCTCTTACACTTCTCTCACACACACACTCTCTTTACACTCTCTCTTACACTCTTCTCACACACACACTCTCTTTACACTCTCTCTTACACTCTCTCTCACACACACTCTCTCTACATTTTTTCACACTCTTCTCACTCTCTCACACACACACACTCTCTCTTACACTCTCTCTCACACACACTCTCTCTACACTCTCTCTTACACTCTCTCTCACACACACACTCTCTCTTACACTCTCTCTCAACTCTCTCTCACACTCTCTCTCAACTCTCTCTCACACCTCTCTCACACACACACTCTCTCTTACACCTCTCTTACACTCTCTCTCTCACACTCTCTTCACACTCTCTCTCACACACACTCTCTCTCCTCTCTCTACACTCTCTCTCACACACACACTCCTCTCTCACACTCTCTCTTACCTCTCTCTCACACACACACTCTCTCACACCACACACTCTCTCTCACACTCTCTCTTACACTCTCTCTCACACAACACTCTCTCTTACACTCTCTTTACACTCTCTCTCTCTCTCACACTCTCTCTCTCCACTCTCTCTTACACTCTCTCTCACACAAACACTCTCTCTCTCACACTCTCTCTCTCTCACATCTCTCTCTCACACTCTCTCTCTACACTCTCTCTCACACACACACTCTCTCTTACACTCTCTCTCACACACCCTCTCTCTTACACTCTATCTTACACTCTCTTCAACCACACTCTCTCTCACACTCTCTCTTACACTCCTCTCACACACACACTCTCTCTTACACTCTCTCTCTCACACACACTCTCTCTCACACTCTCTCTTACACTCTCTCTCTACACACACTCTCTCTCACACTCTCTCTTACACTCTCTCTCACACACCTCTCTCACACTCTCTCTTACACTCTCTCTCACACAACTCTCTCTTTCACACACACACTCTCTCTTACACTCTCTCTCACACACACACTCTCTCCACACTCTTTACACTCTCTCTCACACCTCTTACACTCTCTCTCACACACACTCTCTCTCTCTCACACACACTCTCTCTCTCACACACACTCTCTCTCTCACACACACTCTCTCTCTCACACACACTCTCATTCTCACAAGCTTTCTTCTCTTTGCTGAGATGTTGTCTCTGATGTCAGTCTATTCTGCTATCCGTAGGGCCCCCCGGAGCTCCGGGAGTGGTTATTGTGGAGGAGATATCGAGTACCACAGCGACCCTGTCCTGGGGTCGAGGCAGAGACAATCACAGCCCTGTCACCCACTACAGGATACAGGCGCGTAGCCCCTTCTCCCTGGGCTGGCAGTCTGTAACCACAGGTAGGTCTGTACCCCTCATCTCCCTCACTCCTTCACTGCCTCCCTCACTCCCTCCCTCACTCCCTCCCTGCCTCCCTCGCCCTCTCCCTCCTCCCTGCCCTCTCTGTTTTATCCCCTCCCTCCCTTCCTTGTACACACTCCCTTGCTATCCCTGTCCTTCCGTCACCCCCTCACCCACTCCCTCTCTCAACTCCTTCCTTCCTCACCCCTTCTCTCCCTCTTTTGCCCCTCCCTCCTTTGCTCCCTTCCTTCCCCCTCACCCCACCTCTCTTCCTTGACACACACCTTGACACCCTCCCTCCCTCGCCTCCTCTCTCACACCCTCACCCCCTCTCCACCTTGCCCCACTTTCCCTGCCTCCTCTCGCCCTCCCTCGCCCTTCTCTCCCTCCCTCCCTTTTCCCCTCTGCTCCCTCCCTCCCTCCCTCCCTCCCTCACCCCCTCCTCACCCCTCATTCACCTACTCCCTGTTCCCTCACCCTCTCTCTCCTGCCTGCCCTCTCCTTCCCCCTTGCTCCCTCTCTCCCTTGCTAGCCCCATCCCTCCCTTGCCCCCTTCCTCCCTCACCCCTTCCCTCCCTCCTACGCTTCCTTCCTCTCCTATCAGCCCTTCTCTGTCTCCCTCACTTCTTCCCTCATCCTCCATTCCTTGCCCCCTCCATCCCTCCCTTGTTGGATCCCTTCCTGGCTCTTTTCCTCCCTCCCCCTCCCTCCCTCGCTGCCCTCTCAGTGTCTGACAGAAAGTCTGGGAATGATGGATCCCAGATGGATTGTTGACTGATGTTCTATTCCCTTACCCTGACAGTGCCTGATCCGATCCCAGGAATGCTGGAATCAGCAATGGCCGTGGAATTGAATCCCTGGATTCACTATGAGTTCCGTGTGCTCGCCACCAATCGGATTGGGACCGGGGATCCTAGTCTCCCGTCCGGCCTGGTCAGGATGCGGGAAGCCAGTAGGTCCGACACGATTCCCAAAAAATTAAACCTCTGATCGAGACAACAATCACAGAATAGAAATCAGATTGTGGGAGGGTCAGTGCTGAGGGAGTGCCGCACTGTGGGGAGGGTCAGTGCTGAGGGAGCGCCGCACTGTGGGGAGGGTCAGTGCTGAGGGAGTGCCGCACTGTGGGAGGGTCAGTGCTGAGGGAGCCCCGCGACTGGGGGGGGTCAGTGCTGAGGGAGTGCCGCACTGTGGGGAGGGTCAGTGCTGAGGAGCGCTGCACGTGGGAGGTAGTGCTGAGGGAGCGCTGCACTGTGGGAGGGTCAGTGCTGAGGGAGTGCCGCACTGTGGGAGGGTCAGTGCTGAGGGAGCGCCGCACTGTGGGTCAGTGCTGAGGGGGCGCCGCCACTGTGGGAGGGTCAGTGCTGAGGGAGTGCCGCACTGTGGGAGGGTCAGTGCTGAGGGAGCGCCGCACTGTGGGAGGGTCAGTGCTGAGGGAGCGCCGCACTGTGGGGAGGGTCAGTGCTGAGGGAGCGCCGCACTGTGGGAGGGTCAGTGCTGAGGGAGCGCCGCACTGTGGGAGGGTCAGTGCTGAGGGAGCGCCGCACTGTGGGAGGGTCAGTGCTGAGGGAGCACCGCACTGTGGGAGGGTCAGTGCTGAGGGAGCGCCGCACTGTGGGAGGGTCAGTGCTGAGGGAGCCCCGCACTGTGGGGAGGGTCAGTGCTGAGGGAGCGCCGCACTGTGGGAGGGTCAGTGCTGAGGGAGCGCCGCACTGTGGGAGGGTCAGTGTTGAGGGAGTGCCGCACTGTGGGAGGGTCAGTGTTGAGGGAGCGCCGCACTGTGGGAGGGTCAGTGCTGAGGGAGCGGGGGGGGTGTGTGAGGAGTGTGGGGGTGGGGGCGCCGCACTGTGGGAGGGTCAGTGCTGAGGGAGTGCCGCACTGTGGGAGGGTCAGTGCCGAGGGAGCGCCGCACTGTGGGAGGGTCAGTGCCGAGCGATATGTGGAGGGTTTCTGATCGATGTCTCCCTCTCTCCCAGTTCCCTCGGTTCCTCCGACCAATGTCAGTGGAGGTGGTGGAAGGCGGAATGAGCTGGTCATCATGTGGGAGGTTAGTGATTGGCCGGCAAAGCAATCCTCAGATTGAGCAACTGCCCAATAGGAACTGAGCACCGACTGGAGCACAGAGAGAGACAGAGAGAGACAGAGAGAGAGACAGACAGAGAGAGACAGAAAGAGAGAGACAGAGAGAGAGACAGAGAGAGACACAGAGAGAGAGAGACACAGAGAGAGAGAGACAGAGAGAGAGAGAGAGACACAGAGAGAGAGAGAGACACAGAGAGAGAGACACACAGAGAGAGAGAGAGACAGAGAGAGACAGAGAGAGACACACAGAGAGAGAGACACACAGAGAGAGAGAGAGACACAGAGAGAGAGACAGACAGAGAGAGAGAGAGAAAGAGACAGAGAGAGAGGGAAAGACTCAGAGAGAGAGAGATAGTGAGGGAGGGGCGGAAAATGACAGAGAGGTGGAGAGATGAGTGTGTGGGTTGTGATGGGAATGTGTGTGTGTGTGTGGGTGTGTGTGTGTGGGTGTGGGTGCATGGGGGTGGTCGATCCCCTGTTCTCCTCTGGGATCTCTAATCCCTGCTCTCTCCATGCGGGTACAGTGTGTCTCCGAGGAATTCCACTCCGGCGATGGGTTTGGATACCTGGTGGCATTTCGCCCCAATGGGTCCCGGGTGTGGCGGGAGACCATGGTGCCAGCGACAGACCCCTGCCAATATGTGTATAGAGATGAAGGTCTACAACCCCTCAGCCCCTTCGAGGTGAAGGTGGGCGTCTATAACAACAAGGGGGATGGTCCCTTTAGCCCGCTGGCAGTGATACACACAGCAGAGGGAGGTGAGTTCCTCACGGCTACGGCATGGGCTTGGGGGGGGGGCACGGTGGGGAGGGAGCACGGGCAGGGGTGTGTGTGGGGGGGGGGGGGCATGGGCAAGCGGAGGCGTGCAGGTGAGGGGGGAGTGCGGGTTGGGGCGGGCGCGGGTGAGTGAGGGAGCGCGGGTGGGGGGGGGAGTGTGGGTGAGGGGGGGGAGTGTGGGTTGGGGGCGGGCGCGGGTGAGTGAGGGAGCGCAGGTGAGGGGGGGAGGTGAGGGGGGAGTGCGGGTGAGGGGGGAGTGGGGTGGGGGGCGGCGCGGGTGAGTGAGGGAGCGCGGGTGAGGGGGGGGAGTGCGGGTGGAGTGCGGGTGGGAGTGCGGGTGGGGGGGAGTGCGGGTTGGGGGCGGGCGGGTGAGTGAGGGAGCGCAGGTGAGGGGGGAGGGTGAGGGGGAGTGCGGGTGAGGGGGAGTGCGAGGGGCGCGAGGGAGGGGGGGGGGGAGTTTGAGGGGGGAGGCGGGTGGTGAGGGGGGAGTGCGGGGGGAGGGAGTGGGGTGAGGAGGAAGGCGGGTGAGGGGGAGGGGGTGAGGGGAGCGGGGTGAGGGGGAGAGTGGGTGAGAGCGGGGGTGAGGGGGGAGCGGGGGGAGGGGGGGGAGCGGGGGGGGTGAGTGGGGGGAAGCGGGGGGTGAGGGGGGAGCGGGGGTGAGGGTGGGAGCGGGGGTGAGGGGTGAGAGGTGGGTGAGGTGGGAGCGGGGGAGGGGGAGAGGGGGGAGCGGGGGGAGAGGGGTGAAGGTGGGAGCGGGGGTGAGGGGGGGAGGTGGTGAGCGGTGGGTGAGAGGGGGAGGGAGCGGGGGTGAGTGGGGGGGGGGGAGGGGGGTGGGGGAAGCGGGGGGAGGGGGGAGAGGGGTGAGGGGGGGAGCGTGGGTGAGGGGGGAGCGGGGGTGAGGTGGGAGCGGGGGTGAGGAGGGGGGAGCGGGGGTGAGGGGGGAGAGTGGGTGAGGTGGGAGCGGGGGTAGAGGGGGGGGAGCGGGGGAGGTATGAGGGGGGAGGCGGGGGTGAGGGGTGGGGGTGAGGTGGCGGGGGTGAGTGGGGCGGGGGAGTGGGGGTGAGGGGGGACGGGGTGAGAGGGAGGGCGGGAGGGGGGTGAGAGGGGGAGGGGGTGAGAGGGGGGGAGCGGGGGGGGGTGGGAGCGGAGGGGCGTGAGGGGGGGGATGGGGTGGGAGCGGGGGAGGAGAGTGGGGGGAGGGACGGGGGTGGGGAGGGGGAGCGGGGGGGAGCGGGGGTGAGAGGGGGAGGGGGCGTGAGGGGGGGAGAGGGCGCAGAGTGTACCCGAACCCTCAGCAGTCAGGCACTGGCAGTGCAGATACCAGGTGTAACTGGAATTGTGTAAATGAATCTTTCTATCCTCCCAGAACCACAGTCTGCACCAACAAACATTACAGTGACCAGTCTGTCTGCCTCCGCGATCCTGGTATCCTGGTGTATCCTGCCTGACAGATCACCCAGAGCTCAGGGATATCAGGTAACCTGTGAGATTTCATAGAATCCTGCAGTGCAGAATGGAGGCCATTCGGCCCATCAAGTCTGCACTGACCCACGGGCTCTATCCCCATACACTTACCCTAGCCAGTCCTCTAAAGAGCAGTTTACCACGACCAATCCACCCTAACCCGCACGTCCTTCAGACTGTGGGAGGAAACCAGGGCACCCAGAGGAAACCCACGCAGACATGGGGAGAATGTGCACACAGACAGTGACCCAAACCGGGTCCCTGGCGCCCGTGCTAACCATTGTGCCAGTCCGGGGAGATGATTGGAGAGAAAGATCTCTTGGCATGAATCTGAACCTTTACAAATTTGATGAGAATTTCACAGGGCTTTCTTGGAGCGGCAGTGGGACTAATTTGGGGGCGTTTTCTCTCTCTCACCTTGCTCGATGTCTGCTAACACTCTGCCAATGCACTTTGGGAGTTGTTAGGGAATGGAAATGATATTGCAATGTTGTCTTTTGTGTTCCTTCAGCCGATTGAAAAGCCTTTCATTTGCCACTTTCGCAGGAGCCTTCTGGACTTTATACTTTTGTAGAATTCTCTTCCATTAAGTGGTCCACCTCAGCAGGGGGTAGTCACCACTCTACAGTACACTGCGCTGGATCCCATCAGGGGGATGTGTCCAATTCTGGAAGCCCCATCCCCGTCCCCGTCCCCGTCCCCATCCCCATCCCCATCCCCATCCCCGTCCCCGTCCCCGTCCCCGTCCCCATCCCCATCCCCGTCCCCGTCCCCGAACACTTCAGGAAGGGTGTGGAGGCCTCAGGGGGAGGAGAGCGTGCAGTGGGAGATTTACCCATAATGATTCCAGGAGACAGAGACTGGGGGAAGCTGGGGATGTTCCTATTGGAGCGGAGAAGGTTGTGGGGGGAGATTATGAGATACTCCGTCGCTCCCTAAACCTCCCATGATGTGCTCCTTCCTGCGTTATCTTATCTGTTTCTATCCCAGGTTAGTGTCTGGAAGGATCCGGAACTGGAGCAGACAGTCAGCACCATGGGGAACGAATCCTCGGCCCTGATTTCCGGATTGGAGGGGGACACGGCCTACCTAGTGACAATCCGAGCTTTCAACGACGCAGGTCTTGGTCCTTCCAGCGTCCCCAAGACAGTCACCACCAAGGAATCCCGTAAGCGGCGCTGCTCCGCTCGGTCTGGCTGTTCCCAGTGGCTCATAGTAACTCCGCTTCTCCCAAACAACTCCCCCCCACAGACGACTCCCCCCCCACAGACGACTCCCCCCCACAGACGACTCCCCCCACAGACGGACTCCCCCCCACAGACGACTCCCCCCACAGACGACTCCCCCCCACAGACGACTCCCCCCACAGACGACTCCCCCCACAGACGACTCCCCCACAGACGACTCCCCGCACAGACGACTCCCCGCACAGACGATCCCCGCACAGACGAATCCCCGCACAGACGACTCCCCGCACAGACGGACTCCCCGCACAGACGACTCCCCGCCACAAACGGCTCCCCCACAACGGCTCCCCCAACAAACGGCTCCCCCACAAACGGCTCCCGCACAAACAACCCACTCCCAAACTCCCCCCCACCCCAAACAACTCCCTCCTACCCCCCTCAACTCCTCCCACACCCCAAAACCCCTCCCCGCACCCCAAAAACCCTCCCAACAACTCCCCCCAACAGGGCCCCGAACAAGTCCCCCACACCCGACTCCCGACTCCCCACTCCCACTGCCCGATCTCCAGGAATCCGGGGCTTTGGAATCCCAGGAACATGCACTGCGAGAGATCCAATCTACAGCCTGTATTGAGGGCTCTCTCCCACACACTCAGAACACACAACAGTACATCACAGAAACAAGTCCTTCGGCCCATCACAGCACAGGAACAGGCCCTTCAGCCCATCACAGCACAGGAACAGGCCCTTCAGCCCATCACAGCACAGGAACAGGCCCTTCAGCCCATCACAGCACCGGAACAGGCCTTTCGGCCCACCATGTTGTGCCAAACGTGAGGCCAAATTAAACTAATCCCTATTCCCTTCCTGTGCTCTATATCCCCCCATTCCTTGCATATTCCTGTGCTTATCTAAAAGCCCCTTAAATGCCCCAATCGTATCTGCCTCAATCACCATCCCCTGGCAGCATGTTCCAGATATCTACCACTCAGGTTTTTTTTACACAATCTCTCACATTTCCTCTGAACTTTACCCTTCTCATCTTAACCGCGTGCCCCCTAGTATTAGACATTTCAACTCTGGGAAAAAGATTCTGACTGTCAACCCTATCTCTGCCTCTTATCATTTTATATTCTTCTGTCAGGTCTTCCCTCAGCCTCCGTTGCTCCAGAGAAAACACCCCTACTTTTCCAGCCTCTCCTTCTAGCTCAAACCTTCTAATCCAGGCAACATCCTGGTAAACCTCTTCTGCACCCTCTCCAAACCCTCCACATCCTTCTTGTAATGTGGAGACCAGAACTGAATGCAATTCTCTAAGCGCAGCCTCACCAAAGTTTTATAAAGCTGCAATGTGACATCCTAACTCTTGCACTCAATGTCCTGACCAATAAAGGCAAGTGTGTCATTTGCCTTCTTTGCCAGTGGCACAGCAGGTTAACACAGCTGCCTAACAGTGCCAGGAATCCGGGTTCGATTTCTGGTGTGAGTCACTGTCTGTGTGGAGTTTGTATGTCTTCCTTGTGTCTGCATGGGTTTCCTCTGGATGCTCTGGTTTCTTCCCATAGTCCAAAGATGTGTAAGTTAAGTGGATTGGCCATGCTAAATTGCACCTCAGTGTCAGGGGGATTAGCAGGGTAAATATGTGGGGGTTACAGGGATTGGTCTTGCTTGGTATTGTGGTCAGTACAGAATCAATGGGCTGAATGGCCTCCTTCTGCACTGTAGGGATTCTATTTGTGTGGCCACATTAAAGGAGCTGTGGATTGCAAACATAAGAACCTGGAGTAGGAGTGGGCCATCCAGACTTGAACCTCAAGATCCCTCTGTATACACACACACACACACACACACTTACACTCACACTCAGACACACATTCACACTCACACGCACACACACACTCACACTCGCACGCTCACACACTCACGCACACACATACACTCACACACGCACACACTCGCACACACACACTTGCACGCTCACACACACACTTGCACGCTCACACACACTCACGCACACACCACACTCTCACACAACTTACACTCACACTCAGACACACATTCACACACACACACACACACACATACTCACGCACACACACACCACTCGTGCGCTCACACACACTCACGCTCACACACACTCACGCACACACATACTCACACTCACACACTCGCACACACACACTTGCACGCTCACACACACTCACGCACACACACACACTCACACTTGCACACACGCACGCGCACACACGCACGCCACACACACACTCACGCACACACACACACACACACACTCACGCACACACACACACACACTCGCACACTCTCTCATACACACACATGTAGTCACACACACACACGCTTGCACACACTCATGCACACTCACACACTCATGTGCACACACTCTGAGTTCTTGGGTTGTGGAACATGAGTGTTATATTCAGACAAACTGTCACATTTAGAACAGGGGAAGGTCACAGCTGATTTGAGTGTGACCTGAATCCCATATTCCCACTGACTCCATGGTAACCCATCATCACCCCCCACCCCCACTGCCATTAATCCGGAATCCACTCATCTCCAGCCCGGATAAATATTTCCCAGATTTTCCTCCCTTGTGAGGAAGAGAGTTCTGGAGATTCCACACCCTCTGAGAGAAAACATCTTCTCCACATCTACCCTGTCCAGAAACCCCCTCGGGATTTGAACGTTGTCACTCAACTAAACTCCACTCGATACAAGCCCAGCCTCTCCGACCTTTCCTCATCAGACAACCCACCCGTGCATGATGTTAACCTGGGAACGCCTTCTCCGAACCATTCCCAACACATTCACATCTATCCTAAAATAAGGAGACCAATATTGTCACAATACTCCACGTGTGGTCTCACCAACTCTACCCTCCGCAGACAACTGAAGCAAAACCTTTCAATATCTGTAACCCATTCCCCCTCACGAATATCGATTATTCGCTTTCCTATTTACTTCCTGTTACACATTCCAAAGACTTGCAGTTTGTTTCAAGAGCGGATCACAGTGACCCAAGCCGGGAATTGAACCTGGGTCCCTGGTGCTGTGAGGCAGCAGTGCTAACCCACTGTGCCATCCTAACAATAAATGGTAACATTCTATTGGCTTTCCTAATTACTCACTGCTGCTACATATGAGCCTCTTGTGATTCATGCCCTCAGACACCCAGATCCCTCTGCACCCTCTGCTGAGCTCTGCACTCTCTCACTGTTTAGATAAAGGTTTCTATTTGATCCTTGCTGCTGAGGGCTCACATCGCTGCTGTGTCTAATTGTTACCTCGTGTCTCTGTGTTCCAGCTCCCAGTCAAGCCCCCCTCAACATCCTGTGGCATCAGGATGGCTCAGCGCTGACCCTAGACTGGGAACCACTTGCTAACAGAGACAACGAGTCCAAGGTCATGGGATACAAGGTGAGGGGGCAAAGGTCAAGGGTCAGAGGTCGGGATGGAATGGTTGGTCAAGGTGTGTGAGAGAGAGAGAGAGAAAGAGTGTGTGCATGTGTTCTGTATCTCACCAATCTCCTGACCACCAACACCCCCCATCTTCCTGTCCTTCTCTCTCTCTCTGTCCCTCTCTCTTTCTCTGTCTCTCTCTCTCTCTGTCCCTCCCTCTCTCTCTCTCTCTCTCTCTAGGTGTTGTACCGTCGGGAAGGTCAGAGTGGGATTGAGGAGATTGAGACCCAGACTCCCTCGGCAGTTATCCCTCTGGATCAAGATGGCGTTTACATCATTGAGGTTCGAGCTGTCAGTGAGAGCGGGGACGAAACCATCAGCTCCCAGATCCGAGTCCCCAAATCATCAGGTAGGAGTCTGCTCCTCTGACTCCCAACACATCCGGCCCTTCCCCTGGTGTCCCTGAACCTGGGGCCCTTCCCCTGGTTCTCCTCCACTGTGGGGTCTTTCCCCTGGTTCTCCTCCGCCGTGGGACCCTTGCCCTGGTTCTCCTCTGCCATGGGGCCTTTTGCCTGGTTCTCCTCCGTTATGGAGTCCTTGCTCTGGTTCTCCTCCGCCATGGGTCTCTTGGCCTGGTTCTCCTCCGCCATGGGTCTCTTGGCCTGGTTCTCCTCCGCTGTGGGGTCCTTCCCCTGGTTCTCCTCCACCGTGGGGTCCTTCCCCTGGTTGTCCTCCGCTGTGGGGTTCTTCCCCTGGTTGTCCTCCACCGTGGGGCCCTTGCCCTGGTTCTCCTCCACTGTGGGGCCCTTGTCCTGGTTCTCCTCCACTGTGGGGCCCTTGGCCTGGTTCTCCTCCACCATGGGGCCTTTGGCCTGGTTCTCCTCTGCTGTGGGGCCCTTCCCCTGGTTCTCCTCCATTGTGGGGCCCTTGGCCTGGTTCTCCTCCACCATGGGGCCCTTGGCCTGGTTCTCCTCTGCTGTGGGGCCCTTGGCCTGGTTCTCCTCTGCTGTGGGGCCCTTCCCCTGGTTCTCCTCCACCGTGGGGCCCTTCCCCTGGTTCTCCTCCACCATGGGGCCCTTCCCCTGGTTTTTCTCCTCCGTGGGGCTCTTCCCCAGTTCTCCTCCACCGTGGGGCTCTTCCCCTGGTTCTCCTCCACCGTGGGGCCCTTCCCCTAGTTCTCCTCCACTGTGGGGCCCTTCCCCGGTTCTCCCCCTCCGTGGGGCCCTTCCCCGGTTCTCCTCCTCCGTGGGGCCCTTCCCCGGTTCTCCTCCTCCGTGGGGCCCTTCCCCGGTTCTCCTCCTCCGTGGGGCCCTTGCCTGGTTCTCCTCCACCGTTGGGCTTTTCCGCTGGTTCTCCTCCGCCGTGGGGCCCCTGACTAAAGCTGCTGTCTTTTCCCTCTGACCAGGTGCTCCGGCCGATTCCTGTGCGTCCACTCAGAGCTCCTCTGCCTCGATGACCCTCATTTTGGCCCTCGTGCTGCCCTCAGCCTCCTTGTAGCCCCCCTCCCCACTTGCCCAGCCGGGGTGGGGGGGTCCCACACTGGACCATCCATTGCCTGGAGGCGGATGGTGAAGGAATTGTGAATCCGGAACCAGCTCATCCCCTGGTGGCCGGAGTGTGTGTGTGGGAGACTGTGGAGGGGTGGGGGTCCACTGGATGGACAGCCACTGACGCCACCCCCCCCTCCACCCTCGCCGAGAGGAGGTGTTGACCTGAGGAAGGAGATTGTCCGAGTGAGGGACCCACCCCATTGGACTCAGTGCCGGACAGTGACATCAGCTCTGGATGGACTTACGACCCAGGGAGAGGGCAGTGCGACCTCTGAACTACGACCACCCAAGCTCAACGTGATCCCCGGCCAACCCTCCCTCCCTCACGCTCAATTTTCCTTTTCATCCCCTCCCTTCCTCAACCCCTCCCTCAATCCTTGATCGCTGCCTCATCAGCACTCGCCCTCCCTCTCCCCTCGACCTCCATCCCACTATTTTTCTAACCCTCCCATACCTCACCCTGATGCTCCCTCAACATCCCTTCCTCCTCTTCGCCATCACTCCCACCCCCTCACTCTCTAATTCCCCTTGTTCCCCAATCTCCGTGTCCCTCTCTCCCTGTGTCTCCCCCGCTCTCTCTCTCCCTGTGTCTCCCCCGCTCTCTCTCTCCCCGTGTCTCCCCCTCTCTCTCTCCCGGGGTCTCCACCCTCTCTCTCTCTCTCTCTCTTCTCCCATGCTTCTCCCCCCTCTCCTCCCTCCCCATGTCTCCCCCTCTCTCCCTTCCCGTGTCTCCCCCTCTCTCTCTCTCTCTCCCCGTGTCTCTCTGTCTCTCTCTCTCTCTCTCTCTCTGTGTCTCTCTCTCTCTCTCTCTCTGTCCCTTCTCATCCCTCACTCTGCCACCCTCACACACACACTCTCTCCTCTTCCCTTATTCTCCTACTCCCCGTGAGAGTCAAAACTGCAGTGAATCCACGATTCTAGAAAGATCTACCTGGGTCTTCACAATGGAGCGAGGCTGTGACAGGGAGATACTGGCTGTGGCAATGAAATGGAATAAACACATTTATTTATAACAATTCACAAGAAAAAGACTCAATTTTGAATGTGGGAGGGTCAGTGCTGAGGGAGCGCCGCACTGTGGGAGGGTCAGTGCTGAGGGAGCGCCGCACTGTGGGAGGGTCAGTGCTGAGGGAGCGCCGCACTGTGGGAGGGTCGGTGCTGAGGGAGCGCCGCACTGTGGGAGGGTCAGTGCTGAGGGAGCGCCGCACTGTGGGAGGGTCAGTGCCGAGGGAGCGCCGCACTGTGGGAGGGTCAGTGCTGAGAGAGCGCCGCACTGTGGGAGGGTCAGTGCTGAGGGAGCGCCGCACTGTGGGAGGGTCAGTGCTGAGGGAGCGCCGCACTGTGGGAAGGTCAGTGCTGAGGGAGCGCCGCACTGTGGGAGGGTCAGTGCTGAGGGAGCGCCGCACTGTGGGAGGGTCAGTGCTGAGGGAGCGCCACACTGTGGGGAGGGTCAGTGCTGAGGGAGCGCCACACTGTGGGAGGGTCAGTGCTGAGGGAGCGCGCACTGTGGGAGGGTCAGTGCTGAGGGAGCGCCGCACTGTGGGAGGGTCAGTGCTGAGGGAGCGCAGCACTGTGGGAGGGTCAGTGCTGAGGGAGCGCCGCACTGTGGGAGGGTCAGTGCTGAGGGAGCGCCGCACTGTGGGAAGGTCAGAGCTGAGGGAGCGCCGCACTGTGGGAGGGTCAGAGCTGAGGGAGCGCCGCACTGTGGGAGGGTCAGTGCAATCATAAAGCTTCCCGACAGTGCAAAGATTCGCTTCCCACGAGAGCGAATCCCACATTCTCCCCCACTCCCCCCGTGGGAGCGAGTCCCACATTCTCCCCCCACTCCCCCCAGGGGAGCGAATCCCACATTCTCCCCGCTGTGTGTACGTGTGTTATTCCTGAAGTGCCTCCAGTTGGACTGATAAGTGACTGTCTTTTATTAACAACCCACCCAGTTGTGGTTTCCATTCCACCACACACAAATACATTCTCTCTGTTTCTCTCTCTCTCACACACACACACACACGCGGAAACATCTCTACATTAACTCTTTCAAAACCCCCGCCATCATATTAAAGACCTCAATCAGGTCCCCCCTCAGGTTCTCTCTTTGAGAGAAAAGTGGCCCCACACAGCAACTGTAAGATTTTCTTACAGTTAAAATTTCCCAGTTCTGAGATTTTCCTTGCACCTTCTCCCACATCTATTAATCGGTCTAACCAAAAGATGCGGAGACTGGAACTGTGCACGGTGCTCCCAGTGTGGGTCTAACCAAAAGATGCGGAGACTGGAACTGTGCACGGTGCTCCCAGTGTGGGTCTAACCAAAAGATGCGGAGACTGGAACTGTGCACGGTGCTCCCAGTGTGGATCTAACCGAGGGGTACGGAGGCTGGAACTGCGCACGGTGCTCCAAGTGTGGGTCTAACTGAGGGATATGGAGACTGGAACAGTGCACAGTGCTCCAAGTGTGGGTCTAACTGAGGGATACAGAGACTGGAACAGTGCACAGTGCTCCAAGTGTGGGTCTAACTGAGGGATACAGAGACTGGAACTGTGCACCGTGCTCCAAGTGTGGATCTAACCGAGGGATACGGAGGCTGGAACTGTGCACAGTGCTCCAAGTGTGGGTCTAACTGAGGGATATGGAGACTGGAACTGTGCACAGTGCTCCCAGTGTGGGTCGAACTGAGGGATATGGAGACTGGAACTGTGCACAGTGCTCCCAGTGTGGGTCTAACTGAGGGATATGGAGACTGGAACTGTGCACGGTGCTCCAAGTGTGGGTCTAACTGAGGGATTTGGAGACTGGAACTGTGCACAGTGCTCCAAGTGTGGGTCTAACTGAGGGATATGGAGACTGGAACAGTGCAACATGCTCCCATTATGGGTCTAACTGAGGGATACAGAGACTGGAACTGTGCACAGTGCTCCAAGTGTGGGTCTAACTGAGGGATATGGAGACTGGAACTGTGCACAGTGCTCCCAGTGTGGGTCTAACCGAGGGATACGGAGACAGGAACTGTGCACAGTGCTCCCAGTGTGGGTCTAACTGAGGGATACGGAGACTGGAACTGTGCACGGTGCTCCCAGTGTGGGTCTAACCGAGAGATTGTGTTGTGTGGGTTGGGTATGGGGACTAGAACTGTGCACACTGCTCCAAGTGTGGGTCTAACCGAGGGATACGGAGACTGGAACTGTGCACAGTGCTCCCAGTGTGGGTCTAACCGAGGGATACGGAGACTGGAACTGTGCACAGTGCTCCCAGTGTGGGTCTAACCAAGGGAGACAGAGACTGGAACTGTGCACGGTGCTCTCTGTGTGGTCTAACCGAGGGATACGGAGACTGGAACTGTGCACAGTGCTCCAGTGTGGTCTAACTGAGGGATAGGGGACTGGAACTTTTCCAGTGCTCCCAGTGTGGGTCTAACGAGGGAGATATGGAGACTGGAACTGTGCACAGTGCTCCCAGTGTGGGTCTAACCGAGGGATATGGAGACTGGAACTGTGCACGGTGCTCCGAGTGTGGGTCTAACCGAGGGATACGGAGACTGGAACTGTGCACGGTGCTCCAAGTGTGGGTCTAACCGAGGGATACGGAGACTGGAACTGTGCACAGTGCTCCGAGTGTGGGTCTAACCGAGGGATACGGAGACTGGAACTGTGCACAGTGCTCCCAGTGTGGGTCTAACCGAGGGATATGGAGACTGGAACTGTGCACGGTGCTCCGAGTGTGGGTCTAACCGAGGGATACGGAGACTGGAACTGTGCACAGTGCTCCCAGTGTGGGTCTAACCGAGGGATATGGAGACTGGAACTGTGCACGGTGCTCCCAGTGTGGGTCTAACCGAGGGATATGGAGACTGGAACTGTGCACAGTGCTCCCAGTGTGGGTCTAACCGAGGGATTATGGTGTTCGTATATTCTTTAGTCTCGAAACACTGATCTTGTATGAAATCCAGGATTAAAATTTCAAACGTTACTAAAACTAACATTAAATCAGTCAGTGACAGCAATCCAACTTCTGGCCAGCAGAGGGAGGCAGACCCCAACATTTCACCAAATTCCATACAATACAAACAACTTTCAATCCAATGAATATCTGTACACTGACTGGTGTCTCTCAGTCCCCTCTCTCTCTCGGGAGATATCTGTACACTGACTGGTGTCTCTCAGTCCCCCTTCTCTCTCTCAGGGAGATATCTGTACACTGACTGGTGTCTCTCAGTCCCCTCTCTCTCTCAGGGAGATATCTGTACACTGACTGGTGTCTCTCAGTCCCCTCTCTCTCTCAGGGAGATATCTGTACACTGACTGGTGTCTCTCAGTCCCCTCTCTCTCTCTCAGGGAGATATCTGTACACTGACTGGTGTCTCTCAGTCCCCTCTCTCTCTCTCTCAGGGAGATATCTGTACACTGACTGGTGTCTCTCAGTCCCCTCTCTCTCTTCTAGGGGAGATATCTGTACATGACTGGTGTCTCTCAGTCCCCTCTCCTCTCAGGGAGATATCTGTACACTGACTGGTGTCTCTCAGTCCCTCCTCTCTCTCTCAGGGAGATATCTGTACACTGACTGGTGTCTCTCAGTCCCCTCTCTCTCTCTCAGGGAGATATCTGTACACTGACTGGTGTCTCTCAGTCCCCCCTCTCTCTCTCTCAGGGAGATATCTGTACACTGACTGGTGTCTCTCAGTCCCCTCTCTCTCTCTCAGGGAGATATCTGTACACTGACTGGTGTCTCTCAGTCCCCTCTCTCTCTCTCTCAGGGAGATATCTGTACACTGACTGGTGTCTCTCAGTCCCCTCTCTCTCTCTCAGGGAGATATCTGTACACTGACTGGTGTCTCTCAGTCCCCTCTCTCTCTCTCAGGGAGATATCTGTACACTGACTGGTGTCTCTCAGTCCCCTCTCTCTCTCTCAGGGAGATATCTGTACACTGACTGGTGTCTCTCAGTCCCCTCTCTCTCTCTCTAGGGAGATATCTGTACACTGACTGGTGTCTCTCAGTCCCCTCTCTCTCTCTCAGGGAGATATCTGTACACTGACTGGTGTCTCTCAGTCCCCTCTCTCTCTCTCAGGGAGATATCTGTACACTGACTGGTGTCTCTCAGTCCCTTCTCTCTCTCTCTCAGGGAGATATCTGTACACTGACTGGTGTCTCTCAGTCCCCTCTCTCTCTCTCTCAGGGAGATATCTGTACACTGACTGGTGTCTCTCAGTCCCCTCTCTCTCTCAGGGAGATATCTGTACACTGACTGGTGTCTCTCAGTCCTCTCTCTCTCTCTCAGGGAGATATCTGTACACTGACTGGTGTCTCTCAGTCCCCTCTCTCTCAGGGAGATATCTGTACACTGACTGGTGTCTCTCAGTCCTCTCTCTCTCTCTCAGGGAGATATCTGTACACTGACTGGTGTCTCTCAGTCCCCTCTCTCTCAGGGAGATATCTGTACACTGACTGGTGTCTCTCAGTCTCTCTCTCAGGGAGATATCTGTACACTGACTGGTGTCTCTCAGTCTCTCTCTCTCTCTCAGGGAGATATCTGTACACTGACTGGTGTCTCTCAGTCCCTCTCTCTCAGGGAGATATCTGTACACTGACTGGTGTCTCTCAGTCTCTCTCTCTCAGGGAGATATCTGTACACTGACTGGTGTCTCTCAGTCCCTCTCTCTCAGGGAGATATCTGTACACTGACTGGTGTCTCTCAGTCCCCCTCTCTCAGGGAGATATCTGTACACTGACTGGTGTCTCTCAGTCCCTCTCTCTCAGGGAGATATCTGTACACTGACTGGTGTCTCTCAGTCTCTCTCTCTCTCAGGGAGATATCTGTACACTGACTGGTGTCTCTCAGTCTCTCTCTCAGGGAGATATCTGTACACTGACTGGTGTCTCTCAGTCCCCTCTCTCTCTTCTGTATGACTGGTGTCTCTCAGTCCCCTCTCTCTCTCAGGGAGATATCTGTACACTGACTGGTGTCTCTCAGTCCCTCTCTCAGGGAGATATCTGTACACTGACTGGTGTCTCTCAGTCCTTCTCTCTCTCTCAGGGAGATATCTGTACACTGACTGGTGTCTCTCAGTCCTCTCTCTCTCTCTCAGGGAGATATCTGTACACTGACTGGTGTCTCTCAGTCCCCTCTCTCTCTCTCTCAGGGAGATATCTGTACACTGACTGGTGTCTCTCAGTCCCCTCTCTCTCTCTCTCTCAGGGAGATATCTGTACACTGACTGGTGTCTCTCAGTCCCCTCTCTCTCTCTCTCAGGGAGATATCTGTACACTGACTGGTGTCTCTCAGTCCTCTCTCTCTCAGGGAGATATCTGTACACTGACTGGTGTCTCTCAGTCCTCTCTCTCTCTCAGGGAGATATCTGTACACTGACTGGTGTCTCTCAGTCCTCTCTCTCTCTCAGGGAGATATCTGTACACTGACTGGTGTCTCTCAGTCCTCTCTCTCTCTTCAGGGAGATATCTGTACACTGACTGGTGTCTCTCAGTCCCCTCTCTTCTCTCTCAGGGAGATATCTGTACACTGACTGGTGTCTCTCAGTCCTCTCTCTCTCTCTCAGGGAGAATCTGTACACTGACTGGTGTCTCAGTCCTCTCTCTCTCAGGGAGATATCTGTACACTGACTGGTGTCTCTCAGTCCTCTCTCTCTCAGGGAGATATCTGTACACTGACTGGTGTCTCTCAGTCCTCTCTCTCTCTGGGAGATATCTGTACACTGACTGGTGTCTCTCAGTCCCCTCTCTCTCTCTCTCAGGGAGATATCTGTACACTGACTGGTGTCTCTCAGTCCCCTCTCTCTCTCAGGGAGATATCTGTACACTGACTGGTGTCTCTCAGGCAGATATCTGTACACTGACTGGTGTCTCTCAGTCCCCTCCCTCTCTCTCAGGGAGATATCTGTACACTGACTGGTGTCTCTCAGTCCTCTCTCTCTCAGGGAGATATCTGTACACTGACTGGTGTCTCTCAGTCCTCTCTCTCTCTCAGGGAGATATCTGTACATGACTGGTGTCTCTCAGTCCTTCTCTCTCTCAGGGAGATATCTGTACACTGACTGGTGTCTCTCAGTCCCTCTCTCTCTCAGGGAGATATCTGTACACTGACTGGTGTCTCTCAGTCCCCTCTCTTCTCTCTCAGGGAGATATCTGTACACTGACTGGTGTCTCTCAGTCCTCTCTCTCTTCTCAGGGAGATATCTGTACACTGACTGGTGTCTCTCAGTCCCTCTCTCTCTCTCTCAGGGAGATATCTGTACACTGACTGGTGTCTCTCAGTCCCCTCTCTCTCTCTCTCAGGGAGATATCTGTACACTGACTGGTGTCTCTCAGTCCTCTCTCTCTCTCTCAGGGAGATATCTGTACACTGACTGGTGTCTCTCAGTCCTCTCTCTCTCAGGGAGATATCTGTACACTGACTGGTGTCTCTCAGTCCTTCTCTCTCTCTCAGGGAGATATCTGTACACTGACTGGTGTCTCTCAGTCCTCTCTCTCTCAGGGAGATATCTGTACACTGACTGGTGTCTCTCAGTCCTCTCTCTCTCTCTCTCAGGGAGATATCTGTACACTGACTGGTGTCTCTCAGTCCCCTCTCTCTCTCAGGGAGATATCTGTACACTGACTGGTGTCTCTCAGTCCCTCTCTCTCTCTCTCAGGGAGATATCTGTACACTGACTGGTGTCTCTCAGTCCCCTCTCTCTCTCTCAGGGAGATATCTGTACACTGACTGGTGTCTCTCAGTCCTCTCTCTCTCAGGGAGATATCTGTACACTGACTGGTGTCTCTCAGTCCTCTCTCTCTCTCAGGGAGATATCTGTACACTGACTGGTGTCTCTCAGTCCCCTCTCTCTCTCTCAGGGAGATATCTGTACACTGACTGGTGTCTCTCAGTCCCCTCTCTCTCTCTCTCAGGGAGATATCTGTACACTGACTGGTGTCTCTCAGTCCTCTCTCTCTCAGGGAGATATCTGTACACTGACTGGTGTCTCTCAGTCCCCTCTCTCTCTCAGGGAGATATCTGTACACTGACTGGTGTCTCTCAGTCCTCTCTCTCTCAGGGAGATATCTGTACACTGACTGGTGTCTCTCAGTCCTCTCTCTCTCAGGGAGATATCTGTACACTGACTGGTGTCTCTCAGTCCCCTCTCTCGGGGAGATATCTGTACACTGACTGGTGTCTCTCAGTCCCCTCTCTCTCTCAATCTGTACACTGGTGTTCTCAGTCCCTCTCTCTCTGAGTCTGTACACTGACTGGTGTCTCTCAGTCCCCTCTCTCTCTCTCAGGGAGATATCTGTACACTGACTGGTGTCTCTCAGTCCTCTCTCTCTCTCAGGGAGATATCTGTACACTGACTGGTGTCTCTCAGTCCCCTCTCTCTCTCTCAGGGAGATATCTGTACACTGACTGGTGTCTCTCAGTCCCCTCTCTCTCTCTCAGGGAGATATCTGTACACTGACTGGTGTCTCTCAGTCCCCTCTCTCTCTCTCAGGGAGATATCTGTACACTGACTGGTGTCTCTCAGTCCCCTCTCCTCAGGGAGATATCTGTACACTGACTGGTGTCTCTCAGTCCTCTCTCTCTCTCAGGGAGATATCTGTACACTGACTGGTGTCTCTCAGTCCCTCTCTCTCTCAGGGAGATATCTGTACACTGACGGTGTCTCTCAGTCCCCTCTCCGGGAGATATCGTCACTGACTGGTGTCTCTCAGTCCCCTCTCTCTCTCTTGTGTTCTCGTCCTCTCTCTCTGAGATATCTGTACACTGACTGGTGTCTCTCAGTCCCCTCTCTCTCTCTCAGGGAGATATCTGTACACTGACTGGTGTCTCTCAGTCCCCTCCTCTCTCTCTCAGGGAGATATCTGTACACTGACTGGTGTCTCTCAGTCCCCTCTCTCTCTCTCTCAGGGAGATATCTGTACACTGACTGGTGTCTCTCAGTCTCTCTCTCTCAGGGAGATATCTGTACACTGACTGGTGTCTCTCAGTCCCTCTCTCTCAGGGAGATATCTGTACACTGACTGGTGTCTCTCAGTCTCTCTCTCTCAGGGAGATATCTGTACACTGACTGGTGTCTCTCAGTCTCTCTCTCTCAGGGAGATATCTGTACACTGACTGGTGTCTCTCAGTCCCCTCTCTCTCTCAGGGAGATATCTGTACACTGACTGGTGTCTCTCAGTCCCCTCTCTCTCTCTCAGGGAGATATCTGTACACTGACTGGTGTCTCTCAGTCCCTCTCTCTCTCTCAGGGAGATATCTGTACACTGACTGGTGTCTCTCAGTCCCCTCTCTCTCAGGGAGATATCTGTACACTGACTGGTGTCTCTCAGTCCCTCTTCTCTCTCTCAGGGAGATATCTGTACACTGACTGGTGTCTCTCAGTCCCTCTTCTCTCTCTCAGGGAGATATCTGTACACTGACTGGTGTCTCTCAGTCCCCTCTCTCTCTCTCTCTCTCAGGAGATATCTGTACACTGACTGGTGTCTCTCAGTCCCCTCTCTCTCTCTCTCAGGGAGATATCTGTACACTGACTGGTGTCTCTCAGTCCTCTCTCTCTCTCAGGGAGATATCTGTACACTGACTGGTGTCTCTCAGTCCCTCTCTCTCTCTCAGGGAGATATCTGTACACTGACTGGTGTCTCTCAGTCCCTCTCTCTCTCTCTCAGGGAGATATCTGTACACTGACTGGTGTCTCTCAGTCCCCCTCTCTCTCTCTCAGGGAGATATCTGTACACTGACTGGTGTCTCTCAGTCCCCTCTCTCTCTCTCAGGGAGATATCTGTACACTGACTGGTGTCTCTCAGTCCTCTCTCTCAGGGAGATATCTGTACACTGACTGGTGTCTCTCAGTCCCCCCTCTCTCTCTCAGGGAGATATCTGTACACTGACTGGTGTCTCTCAGTCCTCTCTCTCTCTCAGGGAGATATCTGTACACTGACTGGTGTCTCTCAGTCCCACCTCTCTGTCAGGGAGATATCTGTACACTGACTGGTGTCTGTCAGTCCCACCCCTCTCTCAGGGAGATATCTGTACACTGACTGGTGTCTCTCAGACCCACCTCTCTCTCAGGGAGATATCTGTACACTGACTGGTGTCTCTCAGTCCTCTCTCTCTCTCAGGGAGATATCTGTGCACTGACTGGTGTCTCTCAGTCCCCTCTCTCTCGCAGGGAGATATCTGAACACTGACTGGTGTCTCTCAGTCCCCTCTCTCTCTCAGGGAGATATCTGAACACTGACTGGTGTCTCTCAGTCCCCTCTCTCTCAGGGAGATATCTGTACACTGACTGGTGTCTCTCAGTCCCCTCTCTCTCGCAGGGAGATATCTGTACACTGACTGGTGTCTCTCAGTCCACTCTCGCAGGGAGATATCTGAACACTGACTGGTGTCTCTCAGTCCTCTCTGTCTCTCTCAGGGAGATATCTGTACACTGACTGGTGTCTCTCAGTCCACTCTCTCTCGCAGGGAGATATCTGAACACTGACTGGTGTCTCTCAGTCCTCTCTGTCTCTCTCAGGGAGATATCTATGGCAGGAAGTGTTACCTGAGCAAGTTTAGGAGTGACAGCCTCATGATGGGGTGAAACAGATTGTGAATAAAAACTGCCCAGGCATGTGTGTACCAATCGTGTATTAATAACGTGTTCAGTTTAAAAACATCAGGGCAACAGACTGAATTGAGTTGTTCAGTTAAGAACATCAGAGATTGGAACTGGCAGATAGATTGAGAGGGAGAGAAAGCTCTGGAAGATGTTGATAGAGATATGGAGAGAGGGATCGCCAGAATGTGGGAGGGTTAGTGCTGAGGGAGCGCCGCACTGTAAGGGTCAGTGCTGAGGGAGCGCCGCACTGTGAGGGTCAGTGCTGAGGGAGCGCCACAACTGTGGGAGAGTCAGTGCTGAGGGAGCGCCGCGATGTGGGAGGGTCAGTGCTGAGGGAGAGCCGCACTGTGGGAGGGTCAGTGCTGAGGGAGAGCCACACTGTGGGAGGGACAGTGCTAAGGGAGAGCCACACTGTGGGAGGGTCAGTGCTGAAGGAGCGCCGCAATGTGGGAGGGTCAGTGCTGAGGGAGCGCCGCAATGTGGGAGGGTCAGTGCTGAGGGAGCGCCGCAATGTGGGAGGGTCAGTGCTGAGGGAGCGCCACACTGTGGGAGGGTCAGTGCTGAGGGAGCTTGCACGTGGGGAGGGTCAGTGCTGAGGGAGCGCCGCAATGTGGGAGGGTCAGTGCTGAGGGAGCGCCGCACTGTGGGAGGGTCGTGCTGAGGGAGCGCCGCACTGTGGGAGGGTCAGTGCTGAGGGAGCGCCGCACTGTGGGAGGGTCGTATGCTGAGGGAGCGCCGCACTGTGGGAGGGTCAGTGCCGAGGGAGCGCCACACTGTGGGAGGGTCGGTGCTGAGGGGGAGAGGCCCACTGTGGGAGGGTTGGTGCTTAGGGAGCGCCGCACAGTGGGAGGGTCAGTGCCGAGGGAGTGCCGCACTGTGGGAGGGTCAGTGCTGAGGGAGCGCCGCACTGTGGGAGGGTCAGTGCTGAGGGAGCGCCGCACTGTGGGAGGGTCAGTGCTGAGGGAGGCCGCACTGTGGGAGGGTCAGTGCTGAGGGAGAGCCGCACTGTGGGAGGGTCAGTGCTGAGGGAGAGCCGCACTGTGGGAGGGTCAGTGCTGAGGGAGTGGCACTGTGGGTCAGTGCTGAGGGAGTGCCGCACTGTGGGGAGGGTCATGCTGAGGGAGTGCCGCACTGTGGGAGGGTCAGTGCTGAGGGAGTGCCGCACTGTGGGAGGGTCAGGCTGAGGGAGAGCCGCACTGTGGGAGGGTCAGTGCTGAGGGAGAGCCGCACATGTGGGAGGGTCAGTGCTGAGGGAGCCGCACTGTGGGAGGGTCAGTGCTGAGGGAGAGCCGCACTGTGGGAGGGTCAGTGCTGAGGGAGAGCCGCACTGTGGGAGGGTCAGTGCTGAGGGAGAGCCGCACTGTGGGAGGGTCAGTGCTGAGGGAGAGCCACACTGTGGGAGGGTCAGTGCTGAGGGAGAGCCACACTGTGGGAGGGTCAGTGCTGAGGGAGAGCCACACTGTGGGAGGATCGGTGCTAAGGGAGCGCTGCTGCTCCTGCTCTGTTTCTACACTGGGGGAGCTCGGAAGTTTTGATGGAATTTCTCAACAGAGTTTCTTCTGAACCTGGACAAGGCACTAATTAGACCTCAGCTGAAATATTGAGCACAGTTCTGGGTGCCACACTTCGGGAAGAATGTGAACACGTTGAAGGGCATGCAGAAGAGGTTTACAAGAAAGATTCCAGCCGTGAGGAAGTTCAGTTGGGAGAATGCGATTGGAGAGGTTGTGACTGTTGCCCTTGGAGAGCAGAAGGTGATTAGATTGAGATAGTCAATTTCACGGGGGGGGGGAGAGGGAGAAAGTATTCCCTGAGGGGAAAAGAATAGAGAACGAGGGGGACACACAGATTTATGAGATTTACAAAAAGAAGTAAATATGATGAGAGAAAAGATCCTGACCAAGGAAGGGTTTTGGGTCTGAAATGTTCCACCTGAGAGCCAGGTTCGTTTGAGAAGATATGCGCTGATTATCTGGATAGAGACAATGTTTTGTGGGGGGAGGGATACGGGGAGGGGGGAGGAAGGCAGGGGAGGGGGGAGGAAGGCAGGGGAGTGGGTCTAAGTCAGAGCATTGTTTGGAGAAACGGTGCAGACACAATGAGCACTCCCCCTCCCCCCCAACCCCACCCCCACTTGTAATTATCAATTCTGACCTGGGAAAAAGCTTCCAACCCTCATAATTTTATAAATTGCTGTCAGGTCGCACTCACCCCCCCCCCACCCCCCAAAACCTTCGTCATTCCAGGGAAAACAGCCCTGATTTATTCAATCTCTCCCCACGGCTAATACCCTCCGTACATCCTGGGTAAACCTCTTTTTGTACTGTTTCCAAAACCTCCACATCCTTCTGGTAGTGTGGCCAGAATGGGACACAGTATTCCAAATGTGCCCTAACCAACATTCTATACAAGTGTAACAATTTGCCAACTTTTTTACTCGATGCCCATCCCGATGAAGATAAGTGTGGTATATTTCTTCTTCACCACCTTTTCCACCTGTGCTGACGCTTTTAAGGATCGGTGGACACAGGACTCTCTGTGTGTGTCACCGGGGAGTTTTTATCAAACAGAGTTGATTTAAGAATAGTTAACATGTATAGGAAGGAAATTAACAAGAAGTTTTACCAATTACAAACAAAAAAAACCAGATAGAAAACAACCACAATAACATATTAACTCTTAATTGAATAATAACAACAAACCAAAACCTTTCATGAACAAACCCCCTTTCACAGAGTTAACACAGCATAGATTAAAATCAAACCGGATTGGAAAGTCTATTTAAGAATACAGTTAACATGTATAGAAAGAAAAAACTTTTACCAATTACGAACCAGAAAAAAACACATGGTATTGTATAACAACTAAATGAACTGATCCAACATGGAAACAGGCCATTCAGCCCAACTTTGTCCATGCTGTCCTTTTTTTTAAAAAACCCCTAATCTAATCCCAATTGCCTGCATTTGGCCCATATCCCTCTATACCCATTGTACCCATGTAACTAAATGTTTTTTAAAAGACAAAATTGTATCTGCTTCCAGTACTGCCTCTGGCAGCTCGTTCCAGACATTTATCACCCTCTGTGTAAAAAAAATTGCCCCTCTGGACATTTCTGTATCTCTCCCCTCTCACCTTAAATCTAGTTTTAGATTTCCCTACCTTTGGGAAAAGATATTGACTATCCAGCTGACCTGTGCCCCTCATTATTTTATAGACCTCTATAAAATTTTCCAACTCACCCCCTTAGCCTTCTATGATCCAGAGAAAAGAGTCCCAGTCTATCCAGCCTCTCCTTATAACTCAAATCAACAAGTCCAGGTAGCATCCTAGTAAATCTTTTCCACACTTTTTATAGTTTAATAATATCCTTTCTATAATAAGGTGACCAGAATTGCACACAGTATTCCAAGTGTGGCCTTACCAGTGTCTTGTACAACTTCAACAAGATGTCCCAACTCCTGTATTCATTGTTCTGACCAATGAAACCAAGCATTGCCGAATGCCTTCTTCACCACTCTGTCCATCTGTGACTCCACTTACAAGGAGCTGTGAACCTGTACAATAAACCTCCTGGCAAACATACAACTGTCTCAGGTTTAGCACAGAAAATACGGATGCTCACATGGTTTTGGAACTCAGCCAAGCTTTCTGTGAATTAGTCCTTTGAATAGGGAATTAAAACTCTGTCTTCTCAGCCTTGAAGCTCCCAGCACCTTGAAGCGAGATTTTCCCTGCGGGGAGGCAAGAAAGACTGCTTTCAACAAAGCAGAACTCCTAATACCAGCAAAAGAGACAAAAACACAGCATCGAGCCTGGAGTCCAAACACCTTCTAACCAGTCAGCAACCAAAACTGAAAGAACTCTTGTGTGAAAAACAAACTGTCCCACCTAACCTGTCAATCATTCTTCCCCCTGATCAGTTCAAAAATCTCGTAAAACTCCAGGATATCACATTAGGCCAAGATTAATAATCCTTAAAAGGCTTATTATACAACTCTCCAATAATAAAAGATGCCACTACAGACATCACGGTGCCAATAACAGAAAGAAACAGGGTTACTTACAAAGTGCAGAGATCGTGATTTAAAATATATTTCTTAAAGTCACACTAATGTCACAGTGGAACATGTGGGACTTTCTCCAAAAGACAAGTCTGCGCCACCACTATATCCTCATCTTCTTCATGATAGGGAATGCTGAGTTCCTG
This sequence comes from Sphyrna mokarran, assembly GCA_024679065.1. Lineage (NCBI taxonomy): Eukaryota > Metazoa > Chordata > Chondrichthyes > Carcharhiniformes > Carcharhinidae > Sphyrna > Sphyrna mokarran. The sequence goes on along the minus strand of JAGIQG010000013.1, from coordinate 84,921,758 downwards.
GAAACCCCTTCCCATCGGAACAAGGAAGCCTGGGGAGAAGCAAACACCACCCCTCTCTCGACATCAACTCCTCAACCCCCTCAAGTATCACTTGTACAACTTCTCGTCTGGAGATGGAGAGGTTAAACATCCTCAGCACGCCTGGGCGGCTCAGTGGCACAGTGGGTTAGCACTGCTGCTTCACAGCACCAGGGAGCCAGGTTCAATTCCAGCCTTGGGTCACTGTCTGCATGGAGTCTGCACATTCTACCGCGGCTGTGTGGGTTTCCTCTGGGTGCTCCAGTTTCCTCCCACAGCCTGAAAGCTGTGCAGGTTAGGTGGATTGGCCATGCTAAATTGTACCTTAGTGTCCAAAGATGTGTAGGTTTGGTGGATTAGTGGAGTAAATATCTGGGGTTATGGGGATAGGGCTTGGGTGCGATTATTGTTGGTGTAGCTGTGATGGGCCGAATGACCTTCTTCTGCACTGTTGGGATGATATAAAATCCATCCATTCACAAACACAAAGGGGACTCAGGGGTGAAACCAGTCTGATGCCCCCTCTGCTGAATTGAGGGCCGTTCTGTCAATACTAAGACCCATTGGGGCAAGAGGATGGAGGGTGTATGGCAAGGGGCTGATGGGAATCGATTTGGTTTTACTATTGGCGTTCATCCCAGTGACTTGCTTGATCTGGGTCTCTCTGAGTTTTGTCCCTGGACACAAGGGGAGAAGACATCTGGAGGCGGTGCAGGAAAGGCTTTAGCCAGGGGAACTCGCAAACGCACCCGTGAAGGAAAGGTTAGTCAAAGAACGTCAAGATTGGAACGTCCAAACAGGGCCATACTCTGTTAGTCTTCACGGGGACAGCCGTAAGACATAGGAGCAGAAATGAGGCCACTCAGCCCATCGAGTCTGCTCCCCCATTCAATCATGGCTGATATTTTTCTCATCCCCCATTCTCCTGCCTTTTCCCCTGATCCCCTTATTAATCAGGAACTTATCTATCTCTGTCTTAAAGACATTTAATGACCCGGCCTCCTCTGCGGCAAAGAGTTCCACACATTCCCCACTCTCTGGTTGAAGAAATTCCTCCTCATCCCTGTTTTAAAGGATTGTCCCTTTATCCTGAGGTTGTTCCCTCTGGTTCTAGTTTTTCCTACTAGTGGAAACATCCTCTCCGTGTCCACTCTATCCAGGGCCTTGCAGTATCCTGTAAGTTTCAATAAGATCCCCCCCCTCATCCTTCTAAACTCCAATGAGTACAGACCCAGAGTCCTCAACTGTTCCTCATACGACAAGCTCTTCATTCCAGGGATCATTCTTGTGAACCTCCTCTGGACCCTTTCCAAGTCCGGCACATCCTTCCTTAGATACGGGGCCCAAAACTGCTCACAATCCTCCAAATGGGGTCTGACCAGAGCCTTATCCAGCCTCAGAAGTCCACCCCTGCTCTTGTATTCTAGCCCTCTCCACATGAATGCTAACATTGTATTTATCTTCCTAACTGCTGACTGAACCTGCACGTTAACCCTGAGAGAATCTTCAACAAGGACTCCCAAATCCCTTTGTGTTTCTGATTTCCTGAGCATTTTCCCATTTAGAAAATAGTCTCTGTCTCCATTCCTCTTTCCAAAGTGCAGAACCTCACACTTTTCCACATTGTATTCCATCTGCCACTTCTTTGCCCGCTCTCTTAATCTGTCCAAATCCTTCTGCAGCCCCCCTGCTTCCTCAATATTATCTGTCCCTCTACATATCTTTGTATCATCTGCAAACTTAACAACAGTGCCTTCAGTTCCTTCCTCCAAATTGTTAATGTATATTGTGAAAAGTTGTGATCCCAGCACTGACCCCTGAGGTACATCACTAGTCACCGGCTGCCATCCTGAGAAAGACCCCTTTATCCCCACTCTCTGCCTTCTGCCAGTCTGCCAATCCTCTATCCATGCCAGGATCTTACCCTTAACACCACAGGCACTTATTTAACAGGCTCCTATACGGCACCTTGTCAAAAGCCGCCTGGAAATCTGAATAAGTCACATCTACTGGTTCTCCTTTATCTAATTTCATTGTTACCACCTCAAAGAATTCTAACAGATTTGTCAAACATGACCTCCCCTTGACAAAGCTGTGCTGACTCAGTCCTACTTGATTTTTGCAAATACTCTGTGATCTCATCTTTAATAATGGACTCTAAAATCTTACCAAAGACCCAAGTCAAGCTAACCTACAATTTCCCATCTGCTGCCTTGTCCCTTCTTAAACAGCAGTGTTACATTTGCTACTTTTCAGTCCTGTACGACCCTCCCTGCCTCCAGTGAAACATCATCACCAATGCCTCTACAATTTCCTCAGCTATCTGTTTTAGAACGCTGGGGTGTAATCCATCCGCTCCAGGTGATTTATCCACCTTCAGACCCTTCAGTTTCCCCAGAACCTTCTCCTCAGTGATGGCCAATACACTCACCTGTGCCCCCTGACTCTCCTGCTGCTCTGACATCCCACCGTGGAGATTGATGCAAAGTAACTCTTCAATTCCTCTGCCATTGCTTTCTTTCTTATTATTACTTCTCCAGCATCATTTTCCAGTCATCCGGTGGCTACTTTTGCCTCTTCCTTATCTTTTGTATATTGAAAAATACTGTTTCTACCTTCTTCTATATTACTAGCTAGCTTACACTCATATTTCATCTTCTCCCCCCACCCCCCCCATTGCTTTTTCAGTTGTCTTCTGCTTGTTTTTAAAGGCTTCCTGTAATCCTTGCCACTTGGTGAGCTTTCTCTTTTGCTTTTATGCTGTCCTTGACTTCCCTCTTCAGCCACAGATGCCTCGGCCTCTCCTTAGCATGTTTTTTCCTCTGCCTTGGGATGAACTTCTGCTGTGCCTCCCGAATAACCCACGAAAACTCCAGCTATTGCTGTTCTTCCCCGCTAGGTTCCCTTTCCAATTAACTCTGGCCTGCTCCTCCCTCATGTCTTTGTAGTCACCTCTATTTAACTGTAAAACCGTTCCATCTAATTCCACCTTCTCTCTCTCAAACTGCAGGGTAAATTCTATCATATTGTGGTCACTGCTCCCTAAGGGTTCCTTCACCTTAAATTCCCTAATCAAGTCTGCCTCATTACACATCACCAAATCCAGCATTGCCTGCTCCCTAATAGGCTCTGTCACAAACTGCTCTGAAAATCCATCTCTTAGACATTGTACAAATTCCTTTTTTCTTGGGATCCACTCCCTACCTGATGTTCCCAGTCCACCTGTATATTGAAATCCCCTATGATTATTGTAATGTAGCCTTTTTTAGATGCCTTTTCTATCTTTATTTTCTGCCCCACATCCTGATTACTGCTAGGGGGCCCGTATATAATTCCCATCAGGGTCTTCATACCTTTGTCAATCCTCAACTCTACCCACAGAGATTCTATGCCTTCTGATCCAAGATCACTTCTTGCTATTGATTTAACTTCATTCCTTACTAACAGCGTAACCTTGTCCCTTTTGCCCATCCGCTAAGACAACACGACAGCTCCCCCGTGAATCACTCCGCATAACGGTCCACTTAATACATCACGGGAAAGAGAATTCTCCCTGTCACATCAAAGTGTTGAACAAGTATACTTCAGAATCAGATTAGACAATTCCAGTGAAGTTACCTCAGACCCTGAGTTTTGAATTTGATTCAGGGTGACCACGGTGGAGGAAAAACTCCTGTCTACATCAACGGGGACAAAGTAGAAAGGGTCGACAGCTTAAGTTTTTTAGGTGTCCAGATCACCGACAATCTGTCCTGGTCCCCCCCATGCTGACACTATCGTTAAGAAAGCCCCACCAACGCCTCTACTTTCTCAGAAGTCTAAGGAAATTTGGCATGTTGGCTACAACTCTCACCAACTTTTACAGATGCCCCATAAGACACAGGCGCAGAATGAGGCCACTCAGCCCATCGAGTCTCCTCTACTTTTCAATCATGGTTGATATTTTTCTCATCCCCCGTTCTCCTGCCTTTTCTCCATAACTCCTGATCCCCTTATTAATCAGGAACCCATCTATCTCTGTATTAAAGACATTCAATGACGCGGCCTCCTCTGCGGCAAAGAGTTCCATAGATTCCCCACTCTCTGACTGAAGGAATTCCTCCTCATCTCTGTTTTAAAGGTCCCTCCCTTTATCCTCTCACAACACAGAGAGGTTGTGCCCCCTCTGGTTCTAGTTTTTCCTACTAGTGGAAACATCCTCTCCACGTCCACTCTATCCAGGCCCTCGCAGTATCCTGTAAGTTTCAATAAGATTCCCCCCCTCATCCTTCTAAACTCCAATGAGTACAAACCCAGAATCCTCAACCGTTCCTCATACAACAAGCTCTTCATTCCATAGAAAGCATTCTTTCTGGTTTCATCACAGCTTGGTCTGGGTTCCTGCTCTGCCCAAAACCACAAGGACAAAGGGTGGTGAATGTAGCCCAATCCATCACACAAACCAGTCTCCCATCCATTGACTCTGTCTACACTTCCCACTGCCTCAGGAAAAGCAGCCAGCATAATTAAGGACCTCATGCACCCCAGACATTCTCTCTTCCATCGGAAAAAAGATATAAAAGTCTGAGGTTATTGTACCAACCAACTTAAGAACAGCTTCTTCCCTGCTGCTGTCAGACTTTTGAATGGACCTACCTCACATGAAGTTGATTTTTCTCTACACCCCTCGCTGTGACTGTAACACTACATTCCACACTCTCTCCTTTGCTTCTCTATGAACAGTATGCTTTGTCTGTATAGCGTGCAAGAAACAATATTTTTCGCTGTGTACTAACACATATAACAATAATAAATCAAACAACATCAAATCAAAGATCAAGCCATAATCTGATTCACACCAGGTATGATACAAGTGACCCACTAGGAAGCTTTTATCAAACAAAATTTATTTAAGAACACAGTTAGAATATAACAAAAAGAATGAAAATGACTTTAACCAATGATAAGAGTTACAGTGTAACACCTAACAGCTAGCTATCTCTGTTGTTCCAATTTACAGCAATATGCTACAGGCTCACACCCTTCCTCAGAATTAGTTAGAACTAAAACAAGTCTGTTCACATATTGAATTTTAACATTTCTGGATAACGATCCCAACAAGAGTTTTGTAGAGAAGGATACAGCAAAATCCCGGAAAGGCAAATCCTCTCCCAGTTTCCAGACCCCAGAGAGAGGAAAAGAGAGAGATCACACTCCCGAAACTCAAAAGCAGCACCGAAACACCAGCACTTTGACAGCAAAACTCCAGAGAGGGAAAAGCTCTGCTGTTCATCTCAGCTTCAAGCAGCTTTTGAAAACAAAATTCAAACTGGACTTCTCTCTGAAGCCTAGCTGTTCCCAGTCATATGATCTGACCTGTCCATCAGCCCCAATCGAGCCCTACTCTGAAGTACCAGGGGAACATGAAAACAGCAGCACACTCCATTAGCTCAGGTTAAAACAAAGCTGAGTTCAATTATACTGCTTCAGTAACAATAAAGAACACAGACTGCAGACAACACGGCACCAACAGAACATTCTCTGGAAAAGCACACAACATTATCACAATACACCCCCTCCCTATCTATGTAACGTCCTCCAGCTCCTACACCCACTTCCTAGCTCTGTAACCTCCTCCAGCCCCAACACCCCCTCCCTATCTCTGTAACCTCCTCCAACTCCTACACCATCCTCCCTTTCTCTGTTACCTTCCCCAACCCCTACACCCACGCTGTGGGAGGGTCGGTGCTGAGGGAGCGCCGCACTGTGGGAGGGTCGGTGCTGAGGGAGAGCCGCACTGTGGGAGGGTCGGTGCTGAGGGAGAGCCGCACTGTGGGAGGGTCGGTGCTGAGGGAGAGCCGCACTGTGGGAGGGTCGGTGCTGAGGGAGAGCCGCACTGTGGGAGGGTCGGTGCTGAGGGAGAGCCGCACTGTGGGAGGGTCGGTGCTGAGGGAGAGCGCACTGTGGGAGGGTCGGTGCTGAGGGAGAGCCGCACTGTGGGAGGGTCGGTGCTGAGGGAGAGCCGCACTGTGGGAGGGTCGGTGCTGAGGAGCGCCGCACTGTGGGAGGGTCGTGGCTGAGGGAGGCCGCACTGTGGGAGGGTCGGTGCTGAGGGAGCGCTGCACTGTGGGAGGGTCGTGCTGAGGGAGAGCCGCACTGTGGGGGTCGTGCTGAGGGAGCGCCGCACTGTGGGAGGGTCGGTGCTGAGGGAGCGCCGCACTGTGGGGGTCGGTGCTGAGGGAGCGCCGCACTGCGGGAGGGTCAGTGCTGAGGGAGCGCCGCACTGTGGGAGGGTCAGTGCTGAGGGAGCGCCGCACTGTGGGAGGGTCAGTGCTGAGGGAGTGCCGCACTGTGGGAGGGTCAGTGCTGAGGGAGCGCCGCACTGTGGGAGAGTCGGTGCCGATCCCATCGATAATCTCTCCCTACGTCAACTTTCCATCTTCATTTCTCTCTCTCCCTCTCTGACACTCTCTTTCTTTGTTTCTCTCTCTTTCTCTCTCTCTCTTTGTCTCTGTCTGCCTCTCTCTTTACCTCTCTCTGTGTCTCTCTCTCTCTCTCTGTCTTCCTCTGTTTTTCACTCTCTCCATCTCTGTCTGTCTCTCTTTCTCTTTCTCTGTCTGTCTCTCCTCTCTCTCTCTCTCTCCTCTCTCTCTCTCTTTTTCTCTCTCTCTCTCTATCTTCTCTTTGTCTCTCTGAATCTCTATTCTCTTTCTCTCTGTCTTTCTCTTTGTTTCTCTGTCTTTCTCTGTTTTTCTCTCTGTTTCCCCCCTCTCTGTTTCTCTGTCTCTCCCCCTCTCTGTCTGTCTCTCTGTCCCTCTCTTTCCCTCCTCTCAGTCAGTGTGAGATATGAATTTCCTGATGTTGCTCGCTACAGAGGGAGCTCTCATCTGTCTGAGGATGGGGGGGGGCGTTTGTTGCGGTGGGGAGGGTGTTAACGTTGCTTTGGCGGTGGGGCGTTATTCTGACAGAGCCCACATCAGCAGCACCCCCCACTCCTCTCCCAGCCTGCTAAATATTCAATCAGGGCTCATTAATATGCATGAGACAGTCTCAGTTTGGCAGCCTCTCTCTGTCTCTGGTTCCCTCCCCGTGCTGCTGTGTGTGAGCTGTTATACTGCGGAGTTTTTGTGTGTGTGTGAGAGAGAGAGAGAGAGAGAGCGGTGCAGACATTGTGAATAGGAGACGGGATTCCGTCTGGCTGGCTGCGAGCGGGAGACGGATTAGTCTGAGCCCCTGGGGGGGGGGAAGGGAGGGAGGGAGGAGGGGGAGGGGAGGGGGGGTAGGTTAACTCGGGCAGCCCAGGATGAGATTGCGACGGGACACGGAGGATGTCACGGAATCTCGGCGGATCCTGGGGGTTCGAGAGCGGGGACCCCTAATCCAGCAGGTGGTCCGGGAGCGCGGGAGCCCGGCCAGGGATTGGGGAGGGAGGGGGGGGGGGAGGGGGCGGCTACGGGGAGGGTGATCCGGCTTTGAGCCTTGCTGCCGGGACAGTCTGACGGAACCCCTTCTCTCCTCAACAGCAATGGGATGTAATATGTGCATCGTCGAAAAAACAGAAGAACAATACAAGGTGAAAACTCAGGTAGGGGAGGGAGCGAGGGAGGGAGAGACGGAACGAGGGAGCGAGGGAGGGAGAGGGAGGAAGGGAGTGAGGGAGGGAGGAACGAGGGAGGGAGAGAGGGAACGAAGGAGGGAAGACGGAACAGGAGCGGGAGGGAGAGGGAGGAAGGGAATGAGGAAGGGAGGAAACGAGGGAGGGAGGGAACGAGGAAGCGAGGGAGGGAGAGGGAGGGAACAAGGGAGCGAAGGAGGAAGGGGGGAGCAAGGAGGGAGGGAGAGGGAGGGAGAGAGAGAAAGGGAGGGACAGTGGGAGGGACAGAGGGAGGGAGTGAGGGAGCAAGGCAGGGAGAGAGAAAGCGAGGGAGGGAGGGAAGGAGGGAGCGAGGGAGGGACCAGAGTTGGGAGGGAGGAAAGACCGAGGGAGGGAGGGAGGGAAAGTGGGAGCAAGGGAGAGATGGAGGGAGGGAGTGAGGGAAGGAGGGAGGGAGTGAGGGAGCAAGGTTAGGAGGGAATGAGAGTGTGAAGGAGGGAGACAGAGAGGGAGAGGGAGAGGGAAAGTGGGAGCAAGGGAGAGATGGAGGGAGGGAGGGAGGGAATCAGGGAGAGAGAAGGAACGGGGAGGGTGGAAAGGGAAGGATAGAAGTAAGGAGGGAGAAGGAAGAAGGGAGGGAAATAATGGAGGGAGAGAGAGGAGGAGGAAGGGAAGGAGAGAGGGAAGGAGGAAGGGATGGAGGGGAGAGGGGGAGAGAGCAAGAGAGAGAGAGAGAGAGAAGAGTCAGAGAGGGGAAGAAGAGCAAGAGATGGAGGAAGGGAGAGGAAGAGAGAGGGAAGGAGAGGGAAGGAAGGATGGAGGAGGGAAGGATGGAGATAATGGAGAGAGGGAGGGAGGGAAGGTGAGAAAGGGACGAGGAAGAGCAGAGGAAGAGGGAGAGGAGAAAGAGGGGATGATATAGGTAAAGAAGGGAGGAAAATGGAGAAGAAGGGAATGGAGGGAGGGAGAGAGATGGAGAGAGAGAGAGAGGGAGGGATGCAGAGAGGAAAGGAGAGAGGGATGGAGGAATAGGAAAATGTGGAGGGAGGAAATGGAAATGGAGTGAATATGAGAGACAGCGGGAATGATGGAAGGAGAGTGCAGGAGGGAGATTGGTCGAGCAAACAGTGATATCGAGGGAAGGGTTTGAAGAGGGAATTTGTGTGAAATTCCTCAGCATACTGCACCCCCTCAGTAATTCCCCGAAACCCTCACAAACACTCAAAGGAGTTCAGTGAAGTGTTGTATCGAAAAAAATCAGCAGATAATTCATGCACAGCAAGATCCCAGAAACAGCAATATGACAGTTACTCAGTTCACTGTTTACAGCGATGTTTACAAAAGGAAAACTGCCTGCGCCAGAAACCTGGGGAAAACCTGATACTGACCCTCCCTCACTGCGGCGCTCCCTCAGCACTGATCCTCCCACAGTGCGGCGCTCCCTCAGCACTGATCCTCCCACAGTGCAGCGCTCCCTCAGCACTGACCCTCCCCACAGTGCGGCGCTCCCTCAGCACTAAGCTCCTCAGTGCGGCGCTCCCTCAGCACTAAGCCTCCCCCAGTGCGGCTCCCTCACCTGATCCTCCCACAGTGCGGCGCTCCCTCAGCACTAACCTCCCTCAGTGCGGCGCTCCCTCAGCACTGACCCTCCCACAGTGCGGCGGTCCCTCAGCACTGACCCTCCCACAGTGCGGCGCTCCCTCAGCACTGACCCTCCCACAGTGCGGCGCTCCCTCAGCACTGACCCTCCCACAGTGCGGCGCTCCCTCAGCACTGACCCTCCCACAGTGCGGCGCTCCCTCAGCACTGACACTCCCACAGTGCGGCGCTCCCTCAGCACTGACACTCCCACAGTGCGGCGCTCCCTCGGCACAGACCCTCCCACAGTGTGGCGCTCCCTTGGCACGGACCCTCCCACAGTGCGGCGGTCCCTCGGCACTGACCCTCCCACAGTGCGGCGCTCCCTCGGCAGTGACCCTCCCACAGTGCGGCGCTCCCTAGGCACTGACCCTCCCACAGTGTGCCGCTCCCTCAGCACTGACCCTCCCACAGTGTGCCGCTCCCTCGGCACTGACCCTCCCACAGTGCAGCGCTCCCTCGGCACTGACCCTCCCACAGTGCGGCGCTCCCTTTGCACTGACCCTCCCACAGTGTGGTGCTTTACTCTGTAACCTCGTGTTGTACCTGTCCTGAGAGTGTTTGATGGGGGACAGTGTAGAGGGAGCTTTACTCTGGATCTAAACCCGTGCTGTACCTGTCCTGGGAGTGTTTGATGGGGGGACAGTGTAGACAGAGCTTTACTCTGTATGTAACCCCGTGCTGTATCTGTCCTGGGGGCGTTTGATGGGGACAGTGTAGAGGGAGCTTTACTTTGTATCTAACCCCGTGCTGTACCTGTCCTGGGAGTATTTGATGGGGGGACAGTGTAGACAGAGCTTTACTCTGTATCTAACCCCGTGCTGTACCTGTCCTGGGAGTGTTTGATGGGGGACAGTGTAGAGGGAGCTTTACTCTGTATCTAACCCCGTGCTGTACCTGTCCTGGGAGTGTTTGATGGGGACAGTGTAGAGGGAGCTTTACTCTGTATCTAACCCCGTGCTGTACCTGTCCTGGGAGTGTTTGATGGGGGGACAGTGTAGAGGGAGCTTTACTCTGTATCTAACCCCGTGCTGTACCTGTCCTGGGAGTGTTTGATGGGGGGACAGTGTAGAGGGAGCTTTACTCTGTATCTAACCCTGTGCTGTACCTGTCCTGGGAGTGTTTGATGGGGGAGACAGTGTAGAGGGAGCTTTACTCTGTATCTAACCCCGTGCTGTACCTGTCCTGGGAGTGTTTGATGGGGGGACAGTGTAGAGGGAGCTTTACTCTGTATCTAACCCCGTGCTGTACCTGTCCTGGGAGTGTTTGATGGGGGACAGTGTAGAGGGAGCTTTACTCTGTATCTAACCCGGTGCTGTACCTGTCCTGGGAGTGTTTGATGGGGAGACAGTGTAGAGGGAGCTTTACTCTGTATCTAACCCCGTGCTGTACCTGTCCTGGGAGTGTTTGATGGGGGGCAGTGTAGAGGGAGCTTTACTCTGTATCTAACCCCGTGCTGTACCTGTCCTGGGAGTGTTTGATGGGGGGACAGTGTAGAGGGAGCTTTACTCTGTATCTAACCCCGTGCTGTACCTGTCCTGGGAGTGTTTGATGGGGGGACAGTGTAGAGGGAGCTTTACTCTGTATCTAACCCCGTGCTGTACCTGTCCTGGGAGTGTTTGATGGGGGACAGTGTAGAGAGAGCTTTACTCTGTATCTAACCCCATGCTGTACCTGTCCTGGGAGTGTTTGATAGGGGGGACAGTGTAGAGGGAGCTTTACCCTGTATCTAACCCCGTGCTGTACCTGTCCTGGGAGTGTTTAAAAGCATTCTGTAAGATTCTTTTGTGGAATATTAGGATGCTGGAACCTGTGATGTCCTGTTGGTAGAATGAAAATTGGATAATTATTTGAAGAGTGTAAATTTGCTCAGGGAGAAGGCAGAATTTCTTCAAGCGGATTAAGTAGGAGATTGGCCCAGTGCCGATCTGTTAATTTCACAGACTGATGTGAGATTGTGAACTGTAAGTTAGCGCTGAGGGAGCGCCACACTGTGGGAGGGTCAGTGCTGAGGGAGCGCCGCACTGTGGGAGGGTCAGTGTTGAGCGACCATCACACAGTCTGTGCGCTGCTCTGTGATGTCCTGAAGTTGGAATAGGTGCTACAGAAATGCAATCTTTTCTTCCTGCAGACATCTATCATTCTAGCAGGAGTCAGTGGGATGGGCATTGGAGTGAATTCTCCCTCCTAACCCCATCCCCAGCCCAGGGCGGTTCCTTGCACTGCCTCATATCAGCAGCGAATATATCACAGCCAGGGGAGCAGTCAGAGTTGGGTACAGTGGAAGGGTGTACAGTGGGAGAAGGGTACAGTGTATGTGGGGTACAGTGGGAGAAGAGTACAGTGGGAGGGGTTACAGTGGGATGGGGGTACAGTGGGAGGGGGTACAATGGGTGTGGAGTACAGTGGGACAAGGGTACATTGGAAGTGGGGTACAGGGGAATGGGGTACAGTGGGAGAAGAGTACAGTGGGAGGGGTTACAGTGGGATGGGGGTACAGTGGGAGGGGGTACAATGGGTGTGGAGTACAGTGGGACAAGGGTACATTGGAAGTGGGGTACAGGGGAATGGGGTACAGTGGGAGGGGTACAGTGTGAGTGAGGTAGAGTCTGATGGGGGTATAGTGTAAGTGGGGTACTGCGTGAGTGGGGTAGAGTCTGATTTGGGTACTGTGTGAGTGGGGTACACTGTGAGTGGGGTACACTGTGAGTGGGGTTGGTATGTGACTGGGGTACACTGTGAGTGGGATACACTGTGAGTGGAGTATAGTGTGAATGGGGTACAATGGGAATGGGGTACAGTGTGAGTGGGATACAGTGTGAGTGGGGTGCTGTGTGAATCGGATACACTGTGAGTGGTGTACAGTGTGAGTGGGGTTGGTGTGAGTGGGGTTGGTGTGAGTGGGGTATAGCGTGAGTGGGGTACAGTGTTAGCGGAGTACAGTGGGAGTGGGGTACAGTGTGAGTGGGGTTGGTGTGAGCGGGGTACCATGGGAATGGGGTATAGTGTGGGTGGAGTACACTGTAAGTGGAGTACAGTGTGACTGGGGTATAATGTAAGGTGGGTACAGTGTGAATGGAGTACACTGTGAGTGGTGCATAGTGTGAGGGGGGTACAGTGTGAGGGGGGTACAGTGTGGGGTACAGTGTGAGGGGGGTACAGTGTGAGGGGGGGGGGTACAGTGGGAGGGGTACAGTGTGAGGGGGGTGAGGGGTATAGTGTGAGGGGGGTACAGTGTGAGGGGGGTATAGTGTGAGGAGGATACAGTGGGAGTGGGGTACAGTGTGAGGGGGGTACAGTGTGAGGGGGGTACAGTGTGAGGGGGGTACAGTGTGAGGGGGTATAGTGTGAGGGGGGTACAGTGTGAGGTGGTACAGTGAGGGGGGTATAGTGTGAGGGGGGTATAGTGTGAGGGGGGGTACAGTGTGGGGGGGCATAGTGTGGGGGGGTACAGTGTGGGGGGTACAGTGTGGGGGGTGGTGTGGAGGGGGGTACAGTGGGGGGGGTATAGTGTGTGAGGGGGGTACAGTGTGGGGGGTACAGTGTGAGGGGGGTATAATGTGAGGGGGATACAGTGTGAGGGGGGTATAGTGTGAGGGGTACAGTGTGGGGGTGGTACAGTGAGGGGGGTACAGTGTGAGGGGGGTACAGTGTGAGGGGGTATGTGTGAGGGGGTGTGTGAGGGGGGTACAGTGTGAGGGGGGTATAGTAGGGGGGTACAGTGAGTGGGGGTACAGTGTGAGGGGGTATAGTGTGAGTGGGGTACAGTGTGGGGGGGTGTGTGAGGGGGGTGTGGGGTACAGTGTGAGGGGGGTATAGTGTGAGGGGGGTACAGTGTGACAGTGTGAGGGGGGTACAGTGTGAGGGGGGTAGGGGGTACAGTGTGGGGGGTGGTACAGTGTGGGTGGGTACAGTGTGAGACAGTGTGAGGGGGGTACAGTGTGAGGGGGGTATAGTGTGTGAGGGGGGTACAGTGTGAGGGTACAGTGTGAGGGGTGTGTGTGAGGGGGATACAGTGTGAGGGGGGTATAGTGTGAGGGGGTACAGTGTGGGGGGGTGGTACAGTGTGTGAGGGGGGTATAGTGTGAGGGGGATACAGTGTGAGGGGGTAGTCAGTGTGGGGGGTGTACAGTGTGAGGGGGTACAGTGTGACAGTGTGACGTGGAGGGGGTACAGTGTGAGGGGGGACAGTGTGTGTGAGGGGGGTATAGTGTGGGGGGTATAGTGTGAGGGGGTACAGTGTGAGGGGGGTATAGTGTGAGGGGGTGTGAGGGGGTATAGTGTGAGGTACAGTTGGGGGACAGTGTTGTGTGTGTGAGGGGTATAGTGTGTAGTGTGAGGGGTACAGTGTGGGGGTGGTAGTGTGAGGGGGTGTAGGGGGTGTGAGGGGGTACAGTGTGGGGGGGGGTGTGAGGGGGGTACAGTGTGAGGGGGTATAGTGTGAGGGGGTACAGTGTGGGGGGGTACAGTGTGAGGGGTACAGTGTGGGGGGTAACAGTGTGAGGGGGGTACAGTGTGAGGGGGGTACAGTGTGAGGGGGTATAGTGTGAGTATAGTGTGAGGGGGGTGTGAGGGGGTACAGTGTGAGGGGGGTATAGTGTGAGGGGGTACAGTGTGAGGGGGGTATAGTGTGAGGGGTACAGTGTGACAGTGTGAGGGGGTGTGAGGGGGGTACAGTGTGAGGGGGTAGTAGGGGTACAGTGTGAGGGGGTAGGGGGGTAAGTGAGGGGGAAGGGGGTGTGTGAGGGGGGTACAGTGTGAGGGGGGTACAGTGTGAGGGGGGTGCAGTGTGAACAGTGTGAGGGGGTACAGTATAGTGTGAGGGGGTACAGTTGCGAGGGGGGTACAGTGTGAGGGGGGTACAGTGTGAGGGGGGTACAATGGGAGGAGGGTTGGTGTGCAGCCAGAGAGGTTGAGGGTGTAGGTACAGGGGGGTGTTCTGGAGCTGTGTGCCAGTCATGTCAATGTACTTGCTATGTCCTCAGTGTCAGATTTACTTTAATTCACTCCACTCGCTGATCAGTAATGATGACTGCAGTAACACACAGAAGGTTAAGAGAGAGAGAGAGAGAGAGACACTGCAGCACAGATCATACAAAGAAAAGCTCTCTCTGTCTCTGTCTCTCTCTCTATCACTCTGTCTCTCACTTTCTATCTGTCTCCCTTTCCCTCTGTCCCACTCTCTCTTACTCTCTATCTCTCTCTGTCTCTCTATCTCTCTCTCTGTCTCTCTCTGTGTCTCTTCGTGTTTCTCTAAATCTTTCTCTCTGTCTCTCTCGCTCCTCTGTCTCTGTCTGTCTATCTCTATCCCTCTCTCTGTCTGTCTGTCTCTCTCTCTCATAGAACGATAGAAAATTTCAGCTCAGAAACAAGCCTTTTGGCCCTTCTTGTCTGTGCCAAACTATTTTTTGCCTAATCCCACTGACCTGCACACTCCTCTCATCCATGTACCTGTCCAAGTTTTACTTAAATGTTAAAAGTAAGCCCACATTTACCTCTCTGTCTCCCTCTGCCTGTTCCTCTCTCTAACCCTCTCTCTCTGTCTCTCTCTCTGACTCTTCTCTTTCTCTGTCTCTCTCTTTCCGTCGCTCTGACTCTCTCTGTCTCTCTCTCTCTGTCCCTCTCTCTATCTTTCTGACTCTTTCTCTCTGTCTCTCTGACTCTATCTCTCTGTCTCTCTCTCTCTGCCTCTGTCACCCTCTCTCTCTCTGTCACCCTCTCTCTCTCTGTCACCCTCTCTCTCTCTGTCTCTGTCACCCTCTCTCTCTGTCTGTCTCTCTCTGTCTCTCTGTCTCTGTCTCTCTCTGTCCCTCTCTCTCTCTTTCTGTCTCTGTCTCTCTCTGTCACTCTTTCTCTCTATCTCTCTCTGTTACTCTGTCTTTGTTTCTCTCTCTCTTTTTCTCTGTCTTTCCTTTTCTCTGTCTCTCTCTATCTCTCTCTCTCTTTCTCTCTCTTTCTCTCTCTCTCTCTGTCTCTCTCTCTCTCTGTCTCTCTCTCTCTTTCTCTCTCTCTCTCTCTCTGTCCCTCTCTCTCTTTCTGTCTCTCTCTCTCTGTTTCTCTCTCTTTTTCTCTCTTTCCTTCTCTTTCTCTCTCTCTTTCTCTCTTTCTCTTTCTCTCTCTCTGTTTCTCTCCCTTTCTCTCTCTCTGTCTCTCTCTCTTTGTCTCTCTGTCTCTGTCTCTCTCTCTCTCTGTCTCTGTCTCTCTCTCTCTCTGTCTCTCTCACTATCTCTGTCTCTCTCTCTCTCTTACTGTCTCTCGCTCTGTCTCTGTCTCTCTCTCTCTCTCTCCCTCTCTCTCTCTCTGTGTCCTTGTGTTGGAGCACACTGAGATGAGTATTTATTCTGTGAGGCGATGTGGGGGTTATTGGCAAGGTCAGTCAGTGTGGGTGTTAGTGAAGCAAATGGGTTTTTACAGCGATTGGCGATGATTGTCACGGTCAATGTTACTGAGACGAGATTCCAATTCCCAACTTAATTCCATTTCAATTCCACCAGCTGGTGTAGTGAGATCGGAACCTATCGCCTCCACCCCCAACTCTCACCCCCTCCCCAAGACCCACACTGGGAGCACTGTGCACAGTTCCAGTCTCTGTATCCCTCGGTAGACCCACACTGGGAGCACCGTGCACAGTTCCAGTCTCTGTATCCCTCTTGGTTAGACCCACACTGGGAGCACCGTGCACAGTTCCAGTCTCTGTATCCCTTGGTTAGACCCACACTGGGAGCACCGTGCACAGTTCCAGTCTCCGTATCCCTCGGTTAGACCCACACTGGGAGCACTGTGCACAGTTCCAGTCTCCATATCCCTCAGTTAGACCCACACTGGGAGCACTGTGCACAGTTCCAGTCTCCGTATCCCTCGGTTAGACCCACACTGGGAGCACCGTGCACAGTTCCAGTCTCTGTATCCCTTGGTTAGACCCACACTGGGAGCCCGTGCACAGTTCCAGTCTCCGTATCCCTCAGTTAGCCCACACTGGGAGCACTGTGCACAGTTCCTGTCTCCTTATCCCTCAGTTAGACCCACACTGGGAGCACTGTGCACAGTTCCAGTCTCCATATCCCTCAGTTACACCCACACTCGGAGCACTGTGCACAGTTCCAGTCTCCATATCCTTCATTAGACCCACATTGGGAGCACTGTGCACAGTTCCAGTCTCCATATCCTTCATTAGACCCACATTGGGAGCACTGTGCACAGTCCCAGTCTCCGTATCCATCGGTTAGACCCACACTGGGAGCACTGTGCACAGTTCCAGTCTCCGTATCCCTCAGTTAGACCCACAATGGGAGCACTGTGCACAGTTCCAGTCTCCGTATCCCTCAGTTAGACCCACACTGGGAGCACCGTGCACAGTTCCAGTCTCCATATCCCTCAGTTAGACCCACACTGGGAGCACTGTGCACAGTTCCAGTCTCTGTATCCCTCGGTTAGACCCACACTGGGAGCACTGTGCACAGTTCCAGTCTCTGTATCCCTCGGTTAGACCCACACTGGGAGCACTGTGCACAGTTCCAGTCTCCGTATCCCTCGTTAGACCCACACTGGGAGCACTGTGCACAGTTCCAGTCTCCGTATCCCTCGGTTAGACCCACACTGGGAGCACTGTGCACAGTTCCAGTCTCCATATCCCTAGTTAGACCCACACTGGGAGCACTGTGCACAGTTCCAGTCTCCGTATCCCTCGGTTAGACCCACACTGGGAGCACGTGCACAGTTCCAGTCTCCGTATCCCTCGGTTAGACCCACACTGGGAGCACCGTGCACAGTTCCAGTCTCCGTATCCCTCGGTTAGACCCACACTGGGAGCACTGTGCACAGTTCCAGTCTCCATATCCCTCAGTTAGACTCACACTGGGAGCACCATGCACAGTTCCAGTCTCCGTATCCCTCGGTTAGACCCACACTAGGAGCACCGTGCACAGTTCCAGTCTCCGTATCCCTCGGTTAGACCCACACTGGGAGCACTGTGCACAGTTCCAGTCTCCATATCCCTCAGTTTGACCCACACTGGGAGCACTGTGCACAGTTCCAGTCTCTGTATCCCTCAGTTCGACCCACACTGGGAGCACTGTGCACAGTTCCAGTCTCCATATCCCTCAGTTCGACCCACACTGGGAGCACTGTGCACAGTTCCAGTCTCCATATCCCTCAGTTTGACCCACACTGGGAGCACTGTGCACAGTTCCAGTCTCCATATCCCTCAGTTCGACCCACACTGGGAGCACTGTGCACAGTTCCAGTCTCCATATCCCTCGGTTAGACCCACACTGGGAGCACCGTGCACAGTTCCAGTCTCCATATCCTTTGCAGAAAAGTTAACGGGGATGATGTGTGACATTTTGCAAGGACAGGGAGCGGTAGAAGGATAGCTCTGTTAATGAAGGATGGTTTTTCCTCTGCAGAGTACAGTGTGCTCATTTCGGGAATGTAGGGTGGTGATGCACTCTGAACAGACTGGGGAAATGTGAAAGGAGGACAGACACTGGGGGATTTATGTGTTCATAGGACGACACTCATCCTTTTCCATTACTATCCAGAAGTTTACAGAATTGTGGTCACTATTTGCCACATGTTCCCCCACTGAGATTTTGATGATCTGACCAGGCTCATTCCCCAGTATAGCCTCCTCTCTACTTGGAGTATCAACAAATAGTCCAACTAGAACCTTCTTGGGCAAACTTTACAAATTCTTTACAACTCCTAAGGGATTTCTAGTGTATATCAGGGAAATTAAAGTCTCCCACTACAACAACCCCTTTTTTCTCTACACCTATCCAGAATCTCCTTACATAGTCATTCCTCGATTTCTGGTGGGTGTCCTGTAGTACACCCCCAGCAGAGTGACTGCTCTTTTCCTGTTTGTGAGCTCTACCCACAGTATCTCATTATATGATCCTTCCAAATTGTCCCCCCTCTGTACCGCTGCAATATGCTCCATAAGCCGTATTGCTTCTCCCCCACCCTTTTCTGGCCCCTCCTCTGTCTCTGCTAACAGCATCCACAGGGTAAGATGGGGAACAGAGGGAGGCATAAAAAATACATAAAATTGTGAGATTTTAATCTACATATAGCCTAGAAAAGGCAGCTTGTCAAAGGGGTTTGATTTAATTTATTATTGTCACATGTATTAACAGTGTATTGTTTCTTGTATACTATACAGACAAAGCATACCATTCATAGAGAAGGAAAGAAGAAGGTGCAGAATGTAGTGTTACAGTCACAGCTAGGGTGTAGAGAAAGATCAACTTAGTGCGAGGTAGATCCATTCAAAAGTCTGACAGCAGCAGGGAAGAAGCTGTTCTTGAGTCGGTCGGTACGGGACCTCAGACTTTTGTATCTTTTTTCCGATGGAAGAAGGTGGAAGAGAGAATGTCCGGGTGCAATGGGGGGGGGGGGGGGGGGGGGGGGGTGTCCTTAATTATGCCGGCTGCTTTTCCCCGAGACAGCGGGAAGTGTAGACAGAGTCAGTGAGTGGTGTGGAGTGATGTGGAGTTCTTCAAATATTGTCACGAATATTTCTTAACAACACATTCTGGAGCCAATCAGAAGCCAGGCTACACTATAAGACCATAAGATTTAGGAGCAGAATTAGGCCATTTGGCCCACTGAGGCTGCTCCACAATTCAATTATGGCTGATATTTTTCTTCTCCATTCATCACCAATGCTTCCATAATTTCCTCAGCTATCTCTTTTAGAACCCTGGGGTGTAGTCCATCGGGTCCAGCTGATTTATCCACCTTCAGACCATTCACTTTCCCCAGAACCTCCTCCTTAGTGATGGCCACTGCACCCACCTGTGCCTCCTGACTCTCCTGGACCTCTGGCATCCCACTGGTATCTTCCACCATGAAGACTGATGCAAACTAACTATTCAGTTAGAACCACAGAACATTATAGCACAGAATCAGGCCATTTGGCCCTTCTTAGCTGTGCTGAACCATTTTTTTGCCTTGTCCCACTGACCTGCATCTGGACCATATCCCTCCACATCATGAACCTGTCCAAATTTTTCTTAAATCTTAAAAGTGAGCCCAGATTTACTGCTTTATCCGGCAGCTCATATCCACCACTCTGTGTGAAGAATCCCCTTCTAATATTCCGTTTAAACTTTTCCCCCTTCACCCTTAACCCACGCTCTCTGGTTTTTTTTCTCCCCTAGCCTCAGTGGAAAAAGCCTGCTTGAGTTCACTCTACCTATACCCATCAAAATCTCCTCTCATTTTTCTACGCTCCAGGGAATAAAATCCTAACTTATTCAATCTCTCTCTGTAACTCAGCTTCTCAAGTCCCGGCGACATCCTTGTGAACCTTCTCTGCACTCTTTCAACCTTATTTACATCCTTCCTGTAACTAGGTGACCAAAACTGTACACAGTACTCCAAATTCGGCCCCACCAATACCTTATACAACCTCACCATAACACTCCAACTCTTATACTAAATACTTTGATTTATAAAGGTCAATGTTCCCAAAGCACTCTTTACTACCCTATCTGTCTGTGGCTTTTAGGGAATTATGTATCTGTATTCCCAGATCCCTCTGTTCCACTGCACTCTTCAGTGTCCTACTATTTACCTTATACGTTTTATCTTGGTTTGTCCTTCCAAAGTGCAATACCTCACACGTGTCTGCATTAAACTCCATCTGCCGTTTTTCAGCCCATTTTTCTAGCTGGTCCAAATCCCTCTGCAAGCTTTGAAAACCTTCCTCACTGTCCACGACTCCTCCAATCTTTGTATCATCTTTCTTCCTCTGTTATTGTTTTGTTTCCGACTATTACTTCTCTAGTTTCATTTTCCAGTGGTCCAATGGCTATTTTTGCCTCTGTTACCTTTTTAAATATTGAAAAAACTTCTTCCTATCTTCTTCTACATTACTAGCTGCCTTACGTTCATACTTCATCTTCTCCCCCCTTATTGCTTTTTTAGTTGTCCTCTGCTCACTTTTAAAGGCTTCCTAATCCTCTGGTTTCCCACAAATCCTTGCCACTTTGTACGCTTTCTCTTTGGCTTTTATGCTGGTCTTGACTTCCCGCAACACCTGGTTAAAGTCCAACAGGTTTGTTCAGTAGCACAAGCCCCTAGCTTTTTTTTTGGAGCACTGCCCCTTCATCAGGTGAGTGGGAGTTGTGTTCATAAATGGGGCACATAAAGACACAAACTCAATTTACAAAATAATGATTGGAATGCGAGTCTTTACAGGCAGCTACACGACAGCGCAGAGTCGCTGAGCAGAAAACACATGGGGACGGCCTCAACCGGGATCTTGGGTTGATGTCATACTACCTGTAACCCCCATGACTTGCCCTGGGCTTACAAAATCTCACTAACTGTCCTATCTGGAGACAATACACATCTCTTTAACCTGTGCTTAACTCTCTCTTCACTCACATTGTCTGTACCTTTAAGACTTGATTTCCTGTAAAGACTCACATTGCAACCATTATTTTGTAAATTGAGTTTGTGTCTGTATATGATCTATTGGTGAACACAACTCCCACTCACCTGATGAAGGGGTAAAGCTCCGAAAGCTCGTGCTACCAAATAAACCTGTTAGACTTTAACCTGGTGCTACGAGACTTCTTACTGTGTTTACCCCAGTCCAACACTGGCATCTCCACATCTTGACTTTCCTTGTCCATCCCCCATGGATGCCTTGTTCTTCCCTTAGCATGTTTCCTCCTCTTTGGAATGAATTTCTGCTGTGCCTCCCGAATAACCCACGAAAACTCCAGCTATTGCTGTTCTTCCCCGCTAGGTTCCCTTTCCAATTAACTCTGGCCTGCTCCTCCCTCATGTCTTTGTAGTCACCTCTATTTAACTGTAAAACCGTTCCATCTAATTCCAGCTTCTCGCTCTCAAACTGCAGGGTAAATTCTATCATATTGTGGTCACTGCTCCCTAAGGATTCCTTCACCTTAAGTTCCCTAATCAAGTCTGCCTCATTACACATCACCAAATCCAGCATTGCCTGCTCCCTAATAGGCTCTGTCACAAACTGCTCTGAAAATCCATCTCTTAGACATTGCACAAATTCCTTTTTTCTTGGGATCCACTCCCTACCTGATGTTCCCAGTCCACCTGTATATTGAAATCCCCTATGATTATTGTAATGTAGCCTTTTTTAGATGCCTTTTCTATCTTTATTTTCTGCCCCACATCCTGATTACTGCTAGGGGGCCCGTATATAACTCCCATCAGGGTCTTCATACTTTTGTCAATCCTCAACTCTACCCACAGAGATTCTCTGCCTTCTGATCCAAGATCACTCCTTGCTATCGATTTTACTTCATTTCTTACTGACAACACAATCCTACTGCCTTTGCCCATCTGCCCGTCCTTCTGATAGGACACATATCCTTCAATATTTAGACCCCAGCCCTGATCCCGCTGTAGCCCTCATGTTGTCTCGATGAGATAGAACACATCAATGGACGCATAGTGATGGAGCCCCGAGGTAGAGTCATAGAGGTTTACAGCATGGAAACAGGCCCTTTGGCCCAACTTGTCCATGCTGCCCCTTTTTGTTTGTAAAACTCCTAAGCTAATCCCAATTGCCCTCATATGGCCCATATCCCTCTGTATCCACCGTACCCATGTAGTTGTCTAAATGCTTTTTAAAAGATAAAATTGTACCCGTCTCTACTACTGCTTCTGGCAGCTTGTTCCAGACACTCACCACCATCTATGTGAAAAAATTGCCCCTCTCAACACTTTTGTATCTCTCCCCTCTCACCTTAAACCCATGCCCTCTAGTTTTAGACTCCTTTACCTCTGGGAAAAAGTATTGACTATCTCACTGATCTATGCCCCTCATTATTTTATAGGCCTCTATAAGGTCACCCCTCAGCCTCCTACGCTCCAGGGAAAAAAGTCCCAGTTTATTCAGCCTCTCCTTATAACTCAAATCATCGAGTCCCTGTAGTATCCTAGTAAATCTTTTCTGCATTCTTTCTAGTTTAATAATATTCTTTCTATAATACGGTGACCGGGACAGCACACAATATTCCAAGTGTGGCCTTACCAATGTCTTGAACAACTTCAACAAGACGTCCCAACTCCTGTATTCAATGTTCTGACCAATGAAATCAAGCATGCTGAATGCCTTCTTCACCACTCTGTCCATCTGTGACTCCACTTTCTGGGAGCTATGAACCTGTACCCCGAGATCTCTTTGTTCTGTAACTCTCCCCAACGCCCTACCATTAACTGAGTAAGTCCTGCCCTGGTTCAACCTATAAAATGCATCACCTCGCACTTATCTAAATTAAACTCCATCTGCCATTCGTCAGCCCATTGCCCCTTTTGATCAAGATCCCGTTGCAATTGAAGATAACTTTCTTCACTGTGCATTGTGTGAACAATCTTAGTGTCTTTTCAAACTTACTAACCATGCCTCCTATATTCTCATCCAAATCATTAATATAAGTGATAAATAACAGTGGACCTAGCACTGATCACTGAGGCACACTGCTGGTCACAGGCCTCCAGTTTGAAAAACAACCCTCTGGCTTCTATCAAGAAGCAAATTATGCATCCATTTAGATACCTCACCCTGGATCCCATAAGATTTAACTTGAGGTTAAATCGCTGAGGTACCAATGATCATAACACAACTGGATTTTACATTCAGTTTAAGGGGGAGAAGAGTGGGTCTAAGACTAGGGTTATCAACTTAAACAATGGCAGGTTTGAGGCTGTGAATGTGGAGCTAGCTAAAGTGAAGTGGTAAAGGATAGATAGGCAGAGTTTGTTATTTCAGGGTATATTACAGAATACACAGACATCCCAATGACATGGGGGTGGAGGGGAAGACAGATGGAGTTTAATCCCAGCAAGTGTGAGGGACTGTATTTTGGGGGTTAATTTTTCATTCATTCATTTGTGGGCCATGGGTGTCGCTGGCTGGGCCAGTATTTATTGCTCATCCCTAGTTGCCCTTGGAGGGGCAGTTAAGAGTCACCCTGTCATTGCTGTGGCTCTGGAGTCACATGTAGGCCAGAATGGGTAAGGACAGCAGATTTCCTTCCCTAAAGGGAACCAGATGGGTTTTTCCGACAATGGGGCATCAGTAGATTCTTAATTCCAGATATTTTTTATTGAATTTAAATTCCACCATCTGCTGTGCTGGGATTCGAACGCGGGTCCCCCAGAACATTTGCTGAGCTGATAAATAGTCCAGTGATAGTACCACTAGACCTTCGCCTCTTCTTATTATTTAAATGGTGAAAGATTGCAGATCTCTGAGATGCAGAGGGATCTGGGTGACCTAGTGCATGAATCACAAAAGTTAGCATAGAGAGACAGCGAGTAATTAGAAGCTAGAAGCAGGAAGAGGCCATTTGGTCCTTCGAGCCTGCTGTGCTGTTCGTGGAATGGGAGACTGGTTTGCGTGATGGACTGGGCTATATTCATGACCATTTGTAGTTCCTTGCAATCTTGGGCAGAGCAGGAGCCCATACCAAGCTGTGATACAACCAGAAAGAATGCTTTCTACGGGGCATCTGTAAAAGTTGATGAGAGTCGTAGCGGACATGCCAAATTTCCTTAGTCTTCTGAGAAAGTAGGGGCGTTGGTGGGGCTTTCTGAACTATAGTGTCAGCGTGGGGGGACCAGGACAGGTTGTTGGTGATTTTTCCTGAGAGTTAGAATGTCTCAGTTCTGGGATCATTCCTGTGAATCGATGTATGCGGCTTTGTGAGTACCTTGATATCCTATCGAACAGCATTGCACAGGGTAACCTCGATCTACAGCAGGGCAGGGGGCAGAGGGCAGATTTAATCAGTCTCAATGATTGTAGCTGCAGTCAACACAGAGAGAAATGAGCTGAGAGATATTGATCTGTACTTTTACTCATGGGAGTTCCTGTTCAGATATAAAACACTGCAGGTGCAAAACCGTCCGTGTGTCTCAGTGTCAGCTCCTGTACAGTCTGTGTGTGTCTCAGTGTCAGCTCCTGTACGGTCTGTGTGTGTCTCAGTGTCAGCTCCTGTACGGTCTGTGTGTGTGTGTGTCTCAGTGTGAGCTCCTGTACGGTCTGTGTGTGTGTCTCAGTGTGAGCTCCTGTACGGTCTGTGTGTGTGTCTCAGTGTCAGCTCCTGTACGGTCTGTGTGTGTATCTCCGTGTCAGCTCCTGTACAGTTCGTGCATGTGTCAGTCTCAGCTCCTGTACAGTCTATGTGTGTGTCTCAGTGTCAACTCCTGTACAGTCTGTGTGTGTGTGTCTCAGTGTCAGCTCCTGTATGGTCTGTGTGTATGTGTCTCAGTGTCAGCTCCTGTACGGTCTGTGTGTGTGAGTGTCTCAGTGTCAGCTCCTGTACAGTCTGTGTGTGTGTGTCAGTGTCAGCTCCTGTACGGTCTGTGTTGTGTCTCAGTGTCAGCTCCTGTACAGTCTGTGTTGTGTCTCAGTGTCAGCTCCTGTACAGTCTGTGTGTGTGTCTCAGTGTCAGCTCCTGTACAGTCTGTGTGTGTGTCTCAGTGTCAGCTCCTGTACGGTCTGTGTGTGTGTCTCAGTGTCAGCTCCTGTACAGTCTGTGTGTGTGTCAGTGTCAGCTCCTGTACAGTCTGTGTGTGTGTCTCAGTGTCAGCTCCTGTACAGTCTGTGTGTGTGTCTCAGTGTCAGCTCCTGTACGGTCGTGTGTGTGTGTCTCAGTGTCAGCTCCTGTACAGTCTGTGTGTGTGTGTTCTCAGTGTCAGCTCCTGTACGGTCTGTGTGTGTGTCAGTGTCAGCTCCTGTACAGTCTGTGTGTGTTGTGTCTCAGTGTCAGCTCCTGTACGGTCTGTGTGTGTATCTCAGTGTCAGCTCCTGTACAGTCTGTGTGTGTGTGTGTGTGTCTCAGTGTCAGCTCCTGTACAAGCTGTGTGTGTGTCTCAGTGTCAAATCCTGTACAGTCTGTGTGTGTATCTCAGTGTCAGCTCTTGTACTGTCTGTGTGTGTGTGTCAGTGTCAGCTCCTGTATGGTCTGTGTGTGTGTCTCAGTGTCAGCTCCTGTACAGTCTGTGTGTGTGTCTCAGTGTCAGCTCCTGTACAGTCTGTGTGTGTGTGTCTCAGTGTCAGCTCCTGTACAGTCTGTGTGTGTCTCAGTGTCAGCTCCTGTACGGTCTGTGTGTGTGTCTCAGTGTCAGCTCCTGTACGGTCTGTGTGTGTCTCAGTGTCAGCTCCTGTACAGTCTGTGTGTGTGTGTCTCAGTGTCAGCTCCTGTACAGTCTGTGTGTGTGTCTCAGTGTCAGCTCCTGTACAGTCTGTGTGTGTGTGTCTCAGTGTCAGCTCCTGTAAGTCTGTGTGTGTGTCTCAGTGTCAGCTCCTGTACAGTCTGTGTGTGTGTCTCAGTGTCAGCTCCTGTACAGTCTGTGTGTGTGTCTCAGTGTCAGCTCCTGTACAGTCTGTGTGTGTGTCTCAGTGTCAGCTCCTGTACAGTCTGTGTGTGTGTCAGTGTCAGCTCCTGTACAGTCTGTGTGTGTGTCTCAGTGTCAGCTCCTGTACAGTCTGTGTGTGTGTCTCAGTGTCAGCTCCTGTACAGTCTGTGTGTGTGTCAGTGTCAGCTCCTGTACAGTCTGTGTGTGTGTCTCAGTGTCAGCTCCTGTACGGTCTGTGTGTGTGTCTCAGTGTCAGCTCCTGTACAGTCTGTGTGTGTGTCTCAGTGTCAGCTCTGTAGTCTGTGGTGTGTCTCAGTGTCAGCTCCTGTACGGTCTGTGTGTGTGTCTCAGTGTCAGCTCGTACGGTCTGTGTGTGTGTCTCAGTGTCAGCTCCTGTACAGTCGTGGTGTGTCTCAGTGTCAGCTCCTGTACGGTCTGTGTGTGTGTCTCAGTGTCAGCTCCTGTACAGTCTGTGTGTGTGTCTCAGTGTCAGCTCCTGTACAGTCTGTGTGTGTGTCAGTGTCAGCTCCTGTACAGTCTGTGTGTGTCTCAGTGTCAGCTCCTGTACAGTCTGTGTGTGTGTCAGTGTCAGCTCCTGTACGGTCTGTGTGTGTGTCAGTGTCAGCTCCTGTACGGTCTGTGTGTGTCTCAGTGTCAGCTCCTGTACGGTCTGTGTGTGTCTCAGTGTCAGCTCCTGTACGGTCTGTGTGTGTGTCTCAGTGTCAGCTCCTGTACAGTCTGTGTGTGTGTCTCAGTGTCAGCTCCTGTACAGTCTGTGTGTGTGTCAGTGTCAGCTCCTGTACAGTCTGTGTGTGTCTCAGTGTCAGCTCCTGTACAGTCTGTGTGTGTGTCAGTGTCAGCTCCTGTACAGTCTGTGTGTGTGTCTCAGTGTCAGCTCCTGTACGGTCTGTGTGTGTGTCTCAGTGTCAGCTCCTGTACGGTCTGTGTGTGTGTCTCAGTGTCAGCTCCTGTACGGTCTGTGTGTGTGTCTCAGTGTCAGCTCCTGTACAGTCTGTGTGTGTGTGTCTCAGTGTCAGCTCCTGTACAGTCTGTGTGTGTGTGTGTGTGTGTGTCTCAGTGTCAGCTCCTGTACAGTCTGTGTACCTTGATGTAAAGAAACTACAAAGGGTCGTGAATGTAGCCCAATCCATCGCGCAAACTTGCCTCCCATCCATTGACTCTGTCTACACCTCCTGCTGCGTCGGCAAATGAGCCGAAATAATTATGGACCCCACGCACCCCGAACATTCTCCCTTCCACCTTCTTCTTCGGGGAAAAGATACAAAAGTCTGAGGTCCCGTACCGACCGACTCAAGAACAGCTTCTTCCCTGCTGCTGTCAGACTTTTGAATGGACCTACCTCGAATTAAGCTGATCTTTCTCTACAACCAGGTATGACTGTAAACTTACATTCTGCACCCTCTCCTTTCCTTCTCTATGAACAGTATGCTTTGCCTGTATAATGAGCAAGAAACAATACTTTTTACTGTACGTGGTGTTGACCCAGGGACCATGTCTCACCAGTGGGGGACCAATCGCCACACTGTCACTGGGCTGTATAGGGCACATTCGTTACTGCAGTGTATGCTGGGATATCAGGACCTCCATTGAGAGAAAGAGTGACGAAGACAGATAGAGAGCAAGTGGTCATTTCTTTCTCTGCCAGGCCTGGCAGGAATGAGCCTGGCTTAGGGAAAGATCAGTCCTTGGACAGATCATGGACCACACGCATTGGATAAAGCACTCCTAGTGATCAACCAATCATGCATTCTTGCAGAGATAGGGAGTCATTGGGAATAAGGTCACTCAGTGCGACCTCTTCCAACTGCTTAGAGCTTCCACAGCAAGGTGAGGAAGATATGGAAGGAGGAATCCTGTTTAATAGCAGTTGGAGATATTCGCATCGACATGGTTTCACACTTGAACAAATTGACCGATCAATGAACATAGGAACCTGCTCACTCTGTCTGTCACCACTCTCTCCCCAGTAACCGCTGTCCTCAAAAGAAAATAATACATTCAATGCTGACTTTCAATTCCTCAGATTCCAAAGTGTAAGGAATAGAACAAATCTCCCTCTACCCTGTCCCCTATCAAACACTCCCAGGACAGGTACAGCACGAGATTAGATACAGAGTAAAGCTCCCTCTACACTGTCCCTCATCAAACACTCCCAGGACAGGTACAGCACAGGGTTAGATACAGAGTAAAGCTCCCTCTACACTGTCCCCCCATCAAACACTCCCAGGACAGGTACAGCACGGGGTTAGATACAGAATAAAGCTCCCTCTACACTGTCCCCCATCAAACACTCCCAGGACAGGTACAGCACGGGGTTAGATACAGAGTAAAGCTCCCTCTACACTGTCCCCCATCAAACAGTCCCAGAACAGGTACAGAATCCTTAATTTGATTTGATATTTTTCTTCTCACATGTATTGGGATACAGTGAAAGTATTGTTTCTTGCATACTATACAGACAAAGCATACCGTTCATAGAGTATATAGGGAAGAAGGAAAGGAGAGAGTGCAGAATGTAGTGTCACAGCTAGGGTGTAGAGAAAGATCAACTGAATGTGAAGTAGGTCCATTCAAAAGTCTGACTGCAGCAGGGAAAGAATTGTACATGACCTCAGACTTTTGTATCTTTTTCCGAATGAAAGAAAGTGGAAGAGAGAATGTCCGGGGTGAATAGAGTCCTTGATTATGCTGGCTGCTTTTCTCAGACAGAGCAGGACCCATACTAAGGTGTGACACAACCAGAAACAATGCTTTCTATGGGGCGTCTGTAAAAGTTAGTGAGAGTCATAGCTGGCATGCCTTAGTCTTCTGAGAAAGTAGAGGTGTTGGTGGGGCTTTCTTGACTATAGTGCCGGCATTGGGAGAATCAGGACACGTTGTTGGTGACCTGAAACCCTGAAGCTCTTCATCCCTGTTGATGTAGACATGAGCATGTTCTCCTTTACGCTTCCTGAAGTCGATGACAATCTCCTTTGTTTTGTTGACATTGAGGGAGAGATTATTGTCGCTGCACCAGTTCACCAGATTCTCTATCTCATTCCTGTACTCTGTCTCATCATTGTTTGAGATCCGACCCACTATGGTGGTATCAGCAGCAAACTTGCTAAAGGACAGCCTGGAATTGTGATGGAGACAGGTTCAATGGAGATATTCAAGGGGGCATTAGATGACTATCTGAACAGAATAATGTGCAGTGTTGCAGGGGGAAGACAGGATTACAGTACTAATGCATGATGCTTGCTTGGAGAGATTGCACAGACAAGATGGGCCAAATGGCTTCAGTCTGCACTCTATTGATTTTGAGAATCTATGACAAACAGATGCTCGAGACTGAAATCTGAAATATTCACAGGCTGTGTGTGTTTCTGACAGACCCTTCCTCCTCCCGTGCAGAGCGAGAGACAGACATCTCGCAGGAGAAGGGCTGGGCGCCCATGCCTTTTGAAGTTTATCTTTCAAATGGAAATGTGAATTCTCTTGTTGACAGGGTAGTACCGAGAGCTGTCTGCCGCTCTCGCCCTCTCCTCACTCCCCTGTCACTGCTCTGTCAAATCCAAACCACTCCCTGATTCACTACATACGCCCCTATACTCCAACCCAACAGAGAAACACAGAAACAAGAAGCAAGAAAAGGCCATTCGGCCCTTCAAGCCTGCTCCCCCATTCATTTTGATCATGGCTGATCATCAAATTCAATATCCTGATCCCCCTCCTTCCCTACATATCCCTCAATCCCTTTAGTCCCAAGAGCGATATCTAATTTCTCCCTGAAATCACACAACATTTTGGCCTCAACTACTTTCTGTGGGAGTGAATTCCATACATTCCCCACCCTCTGGGTGAAGAAATTTCTCCTCACCTCAGTTCTAAAAGGTTTACCCCTTATCAGCAAACTAAAATCTGCACATTCTCCCTGTGTGTGCCTGGGTTTCCTCCGGATTGCTCTGGTTTCCTCCCACTGTCCGAAAGAATCGGGTTACGCCGAATGGTCTCCTCCAGTTCCTGTAAACCAGTCAGTTATGGTATCAGGACAGTCAGGGATCCTTTGATGGCTTCCTGGCTGATAGTTGGGTTCGTACAGTAACTGATCCCGTGTTCATAGATATGTGAAAGCTGCACTGTGGGAGGGTCAGTGCTGAGGGAGTGCCGCACTGTTGGAGGGTCAGTGCCGAGGGAGCAACGCACTGTGGGAGGGTCAGTGCTGAAGGAGCACCGCACTGTGGAAGGGTCAGTGCTGAAGGAGCGCCGCACTGTGGGAGGGTCGTTGCTGAGGGAGCGCCACACTGTGGGAGGGTCAGTGCTGAGGGAGCGCCGCACTGTAGGAGGGTCAGTGCTGAGGGAGGGCCGCACTGTGGGAGGTCAGTGCTGAGGGAGCGCCGC
This sequence comes from Sphyrna mokarran, assembly GCA_024679065.1. Taxonomy (NCBI): domain Eukaryota; kingdom Metazoa; phylum Chordata; class Chondrichthyes; order Carcharhiniformes; family Carcharhinidae; genus Sphyrna; species Sphyrna mokarran. Next base: position 84,891,769 of record JAGIQG010000013.1, on the reverse strand, counting down.
ACTGTGGGGAGGGTCGGTGCTGAGGGAGCGCCGCACTGTGGAGGGTCAGTGCTGAGGGAGCGCCGCACTGTGGGAGGGTCAGTGCTGAGGGAGCGCCGCACTGTGGGAGGGTCGGTGCTGAGGGAGCGCCGGACTGTGGGAGGGTCAGTGCTGAGGGAGCGCCGCACTGTGGGAGGGTCGGTGCTGAGGGAGTGCCGCACTGTGGGAGGGTCAGTGCTGAGGGAGCGCCGCACTGTGGGAGGGTCAGTGCTGAGGGAGCGCCGCACTGTGGGAGGGTCAGTGCTGAGGGAGCGCCGCACAGTGGGAGGGTCAGTGCTGAGGGAGTGCCGCACTGTGGGAGGGTCAGTGCTGAGGGAGCGCCGCACTGTGGGAGGGTCAGTGCTGAGGGAGCGCCGCACTGTGGGAGGGTCAGTGCTGAGGGAGCGCCGCACTGTGGAGGGTCAGTGCTGAGGAGCGCCGCACTGTGGGAGGGTCAGTGCTGAGGGAGCGCCGCACTGTGGGAGGGTCAGTGCTGAGGGAGCACCACACTGTGGGAGGGTCGTGCTGAGGGAGCGCCGCACTGTGTGGGAGGGTCAGTGCTGAGGGAGCGCCGCACTGTGGGGGGGTCGGTGCTGAGGGAGCGCCGCACTGTGGGAGGGTCAGTGCTGAGGGAGCGCCGCACTGTGGGAGGGTCAGTGCTGAGGGAGCGCCGCACTGTGGGGGGTCAGTGCTGAGGGAGCGCCGCACTGTGGGAGGGTCAGTGCTGAGGGAGCGCCGCACTGTGGGAGGGTCAGTGCTGAGGGAGCGCCGCACTGTGGGAGGGTCAGTGCTGAGGGAGCGCCGCACTGTGGGAGGGTGAGTGCTGAGGGAGCGCCGCACTGTGGGAGGGTCAGTGCTGAGGGAGCGCCGCACTGTGGGAGGGTCAGTGCTGAGGGAGGCCGCACTGTGGGAGGGTCAGTGCTGAGGGAGCCCCGCACTGTGGGAGGGTCAGTGCTGAGGGAGCGCCGCACTGTGGGAGGGTCAGTGTGAGGGAGGGCCGCACTGTGGGAGGGTCAGTGCTGAGGGAGCGCCGCACTGTAGGAGGGTCAGTGCTGAGGGAGGGCCGCACTGTGGGAGGGTCAGTGCTGAGGGAGCGCCGCACTGGTTGGGAGGGTCAGTGCTGAGGGAGCGCCACACTGTGGGAGGGTCAGTGCTGAGGGAGCGCCGCACTGTGGGAGGGTCAGTGCTGAGGGAGGCCTCACTTGGGAGGGTCAGTGTGAGGGAGCGCGCACTGTGGGAGGGTCAGTGCTGAGGGAGCGCCGCACTGTGGGAGGGTCAGTGCTGAGGGAGCGCCGCACTGTGGGAGGGTCAGTGCTGAGGGAGCGCCGCACTGTGGGAGGGTCAGTGCTGAGGGAGCGCCACACTGTGGGAGGGTCAGTGCTGAGGGAGCGCCGCACTGTGGGAGGGTCAGTGCTGAGGGAGCGCCACACTGTGGGAGCTGTTGCTTGCTCCTCATTGTTGAGATGTTGAGTGAAGTTCACATGTTAACAGTTACAGGTATCTAATCTGAAAGCTATCAGTAATTAAAAGTCGCTTGCTGCTGTTTTTCTGGAGGTGAGGGATTCCCAGACACGGTAATGGTGGAGGCAGAGGGTGGGTGAGGATTTCCTTCAATTGGAACTGGAGAGGGTCCCTCCATCTTGACTGACTGAGATGAGATTTTGATTCCAGTTATTTAATGACTTGGATTTCAATTCCTTCCCCCCACAGCGAGTGACAACAGGATCACCAGAATTAACGTAAAGTGGGACTGATAGGGACAGCACTCAGATTCATTGCAAAGAAAGCTCAAATCTGATATGCCAGAACTGATATCCTTCCACACTGTGCAAGGGAAATATTCTGTGCATTAATTTTGCATTGAAGCTTCCTTTGTTCTGTGCAGTGTTGGAATTCCACAGAGAGTACAGAATCTGTTCGAGTGAGCGATTAGACAGTGAAGCCGCCTCTCTCCAATCTTGCCTTTGTTCCCTATTCTTTAATCTCCGCCGCCTGACAGAAACCAGCAAATATATCGACCACGCTTCCAACGTGAGGCTAATCGCTGAGGACAGCTCCTGCACACCCATCTCCATCAACCTCCCAGGACAGTAGCAGCACAGGGTTAGTATACAGAGGTAAAACTAAACTCCCTCTCACTGTCCCCCATTCAAACCCTCCCGAACGGTACAGCACGGGGGTAGATACAGAGTAAGCTCCTCTACACGTCCCCCCATCAAACACTCCCAGGACAGGTACAGCACAGGGTTAGAACAGAAGTAAAGGAGCCTCCCTCTACCTGTCCCCTCGGCCATCAAACACTTCCCCAGGACAGGTACAGCAATGGGGTAGATACAAGTAAAGCTCGCTCTACACTGTCCCTCCATCAAACACTGATGAAATGGTAGGCTGGCGTTGGA